>VWZU01004857.1:779079-847211 GCA_013397095.1 Sterrhoptilus dennistouni
TTCCCAGTTAGCTGTTTACTTCTATGGAATAAAAAAAATATATAGTTGGATATTTTTAAACACCTCTTCCTAAAGATCACAAGGTTATAGTACCACTGTTCTCAGATTTTGCTACAATTTGATGTTTGTTTCATTTTCAGTGGGAAGATTTTTTGGTTTTGTGTAGTTGTATATATTTATATATATATTTGAAATAATCTTGACTAAGGGTTAATTTGAAGTTTTCTGCTGAACAAGTTACCAAACTACTCTTTACGCAGCACTTTCTTCACATACATGTTTTGTCCCAGTTTCCAGCAGGTTTTTTTCTAATGGTCTTCATTAATGTGCAAAATATGCAGTCTGTCTTCCACCATATTCTCAAAAGATAGAGTTTTGCAGGTCTCCAAGTTAAGAAGTCCGTTTTTGCAGATCCTACTGCAAAAGGCAAAACACATTTAAAATGAAAAGCATGATATTTACTGTTTATTTATCTGGGTTTGAAAAAAATGTGGATTTGGTTTCCTATCCTTTATAATAAAATGTTTTAAAAAATTGTGGAGTCTGTGATTTGCTTTGCTCTAAGTATAACCTTCTGTTATAAGCTGATAACATTTCAAAAGACACCATCTCTCCACGGAAGAAATAGTAATAAGCCTAGAGTGTAGGACGGGAGGAACTCTAATTCAAGTTTATCCAGTAATTACTATTTCTAACCTTTCATATCCATACTTCAGTATTTCTCATTAAATTTCCTTGATTAAAATTATGTGACAATATTTCTTATTTTTCATTCAATCTTATTTTGTGTATCAATCTTTAAAATACAAAATTTCTTTAATTCAATAGGCAAAGATACAAATTGAAGTGTGATGTTTTCCTTACCTTATGATGTGTTCTTCTGTCATCCATTCACTCATGTTGTGTGGCAGTGACAAATCTCTGCTGATCTCTTACTCAGAAATTCCTTCTGCTCTATTTGTATGCCTTTAAACACTGCAGTGATCAGTTTTAACATCTCTTTGTAGTCAATTTTTCCTCATTTTCTCAGGATTTTTTTCTTAATTGACTTTTTATGTTCCTTTGGGGAAACACAGCTTTTCAAATTGACACTAAAGGTGCAAGGAACTATATACATAAAAGCACATTTTGCTCCTAAAGTTCAATCAATATGTATGGCATAAATTGAAGAGTTGCAATTCCTAAAAATGCTGGCTTTGGAGTTGATTTACATTAAAATCCTACTTGTCCTGACAGATAATAAAAAAAGTAGTTGGTCAGTGGTAACAGTAACTTTATTATTTACCCTTCACAGATAATTTCTTCCTGAGTTATAAAACAAGAATACAAATTTTTTTAAAAAAGTAATAGATATGTTTTCCAAAGCATATTGATCCTTAATGTTTAATATATTTTGAAGCTAGAGATGTTATTTAAATGCACACTTTGTTAAGTGCCCTGGCATTCAGTACTAACCTATTAAGTAAGTAAATCATCCTCATTTATAGTCATTTGTACAACTGTGTCCCAAGACAAAATTCCTTAAAAAATCCTTCCAGCTATAAAAACAACTTTCTTCTCTGCAGACTTGAAGCTCAAACCACAGCTCCAACCATGCCTCAAATAATCTCGTTTGGGATTGGCACGGTTTCTCCTTCTCCTCTGGGAAGAACAAAACTGAAATAGCAATCACAACAAGAGCTTAATTCTCTAGGTAAGATCAAGCATAATTTACAGCCAGACTGTGCTGCAGTTGTGCCAAAAAGCATTCCTACCTACCAGCTTTTACATGAGCTGGACAGCTTGAGGAGAGAGGCAGGAACCCTGAATACAGCTGCTGCTGCTGCTGCTGTCTGACTCAGCTGTGGCGTACACACAGACACACATACACACACAAATCCAGACGAGCAGAGAAAACTTGATGCAGCCAAACAAAATGATCTTGCCTAAATTTCAACTAAAAGAGCTGTAATCTCAAGTTAAAAAAAAAAAAAAAAAAAAAAAAAAAAAAAAAAAAAAAAAAAGAGCCGATGTCAAGCAGCAAGAGCAGGAAGGAGAAAGACAGGGATATGGGACTGTAATGGAGAGAGAGAAAAGACAGACAGATAGCAAAGAGTTGAAAGGAAGGGATTACCTGTGAGACATAGCAGCTTCATATTTACCGTGCCATGACTATCACACATCGTGGGAACTCTTTTGCCTCCTAGGAGTGCCCAAACCCTCTCTGCCTGGCCCTTGCTCGTATGAGTAGAAATCTATGGATATTATTTCTTTATATATGCCCTGAGTGCTTTGTTCATCTGTATGTTTTTAAAATCTTTGCACAGAGACCAATTTAGTATGGATTTTTGAGAAGACATGCTGCTTATGGTTATGTCAAATTAGCTGTGTAGCAGGTCCTGTAAAAGTGAAGAAGTTCCTTTGGAAAATATTACGTTCTGCTGTGTGACTTTTGAGTACTGATGGTGAAATAGAACCTATGCTCATCCAAAATCTTGTGAAATTAGAGACTTTGTTCTTCCACTAGATAAAATTTTTAATGCCCAGTGCAGTTATATGAGCCAGTGAGTTCAATTAAAGAACATTAAAGAATGGACATATACTGTAAATATGACCCCCAAATGATATATTAAAGTACATCAAGGCCTAAACACCATTCCTCTGTTTTGATAGAAAGAATCTTGAGCCCTGAAGTGTTGTTATAAATTTTCTTTCTCTTCTTACACTTCTCACCTTTCTCTCACTTTGATAGTGCCCCTATGACTCCTTTTAAACTGCTGGCAGTATTTGCCTTCTGCTGCCTGGAAATAGTCACAGGAGGCAAGCACCACATTTAACAGAAGATCTGCAGATGTGTGTGTTCACATCCACACCACCTGTGGGGACAGCAAAACCTCTCCCCACCAAATCACAGGTAAGGAACATTTCTTGACACTTGTCATTTGCTCTGCCAGATTGTAAAGTGAAAAATAAGGCACACAGAGGCCCTTCTTTCAACTTAAACAGGAACTGGATGTTTAGCCCTGAAAGGGACCCCAGAAGAGTAACTCATACGCAACTTCTCTGTCACAGTAGGAAATGGAGGGGGAAAAGAATCTCCAGCAAGGTAAAGGAAAAATGGAGAATCTTGATACACTAATGTGGGTAAGAAATAGTTGAGTGAGAAAAATGTGTATTATAGAATAAGAAAACTAAAAATGCAAAGGAATTAGATTAGGAAGCTAAAGGCAAGGTCAGCAAAAGAAGGCAGTCAGTCTGACAAAATGAATATCAACGAATCTCTGTGACCAGCAGCTGCCCACTGGCCGGCAACACCAGGGGTGACACCAGGGCTATCTGTACCCTCATCCAGATAATGGGGGTGTCTTTAAGTCCCCCCACCCACCCCTGTTTCCCTCCTACCTGTTTCTCTAACCTTCTTGTCCCAGACCAGAGAGAAGCATGGCCCAGCAGCCACCATGCCCACTGTTCCCATGGGATGATGTCTCTGCACAGCAGTGCTTCTGGAGTGACTTTAGAATGCCTGGTCACAACACAAAGATGATGCAAATACATGCCAATATCTTTTGAAAAGTACAACAGCATTAGCCAAAGTCTTTTCCTCTAATTTAATCTATTTATTAGATTAAGGAACCGGTGCTAGTTTTGCTACAGGAGCAGACAGACAGTTTTCTAAATATGTGGGTGAAGATGTTTCTAATACGTGTTACAAAAGCTTTGGCATTAGTTTGGAGTTTTCAAGGCTTTGGGAAAATTTATTTTGTAATAAATACACTGGATTTTATCTGGCAAAAATAAGTTTCTAAGCAAAAGCAGTTTTACTCACAACAATGTGAAACACAGAGAAAGAGGATTTACATCTCTGTGAATATGAGTTTATGAGCAGAGTTTTAGGCAGGAACCAGCAGCTCTCTCACAGCCTCTTTTTGATTGAGTGACTTGTGCAAATATACTTAACACCAGCATCTCCTGAATCTCCTCTTCAGACTGTGTGAGCTACCCCAAAGCCCAGAGAACAGATCAGAAGAACTGCCTCAGTTTGATATAATCTAAAATATATTTAGTGCAAGTATATATAAAATTTTGGAAATTGAAGAATTAGATGACTAACCTGTTAGGTTAAGATTTATTCATGTAAGTACTCAGAGATTAAAAAATCAAAAATACTAATATTTTCAGGTCACTTAGATATAATATAAATTTATAAAACATATAGGTTAAGTAGCCACTGGATGTGTGGAGAAAATAATAGAGAACACCCATTGTGGAACAAGGCAATGTATCCTGTCATCTCAGCGCACTCAGAGATGCAGAGAAGTCTTTATTCCTGAAGCTTCTGCTGTCTGCTGCCACCTGTGGTTGGAAAAGAAACTTTTCCAAAGGAGAATTCGTCACCAGAATCAACCAAACATGCAACAAGAGAGCTAAAAAAAGGTAACTGAAGAGATGACTATAATGATCAGGATGTCCAGCATAGATGTCAAAATGAAGTCTATATTTAGGTACTTGTTTTCAGTTTCAAAAATACTGAACTCAGTTTATTCCAAGCGGATTAAAAATACACTGCTTTTATAGAAGTGTAGACCCTCCCTAAAAGAAAATAACAATATGTACAGAGTAAAAAGTTGCTCAAAAAACTACGGGTGATGGAGAAAGGCAAACAACATAAAACCATTCTAAAAATGCATGTTGCAATTACTACATTTTCACTAGACCAGAGTTATGCCTACAGAGCACACCCATCAGGAGGCCTAAGGAAGAAGCAAAAACCAGAAAGCCATAGTTCAAATGGAAACTGAATTATATTTGAAAAAAAACACATTAAACTAATCTTCAAGACAAATTCTCAGCATTGTAAAGGCAAAAATCCAATTTCTTCTTTGAATCTAAATGTAACCAATTTATGCAAAACGAGTTATCCGGAATGTTTTAACTGCTCTCCCATAGGTTTTCTATCATGCTTCTAGAATCACATTTCAACAGGGTTTTTGATTAATGAAGACTAATTAATTGGGAAATGAAAATACATTCTTGTAATTTTATATTTTTAACTCTATTTACTCTGGAGTCATATTCAGCAACGCAAAAGATACTTTGTCTTTTCAAGAGATCAAAAATTCCCTTTTTCCCCTTAAGTGCACCTGAGTGATATTTGCCATGAGATGGTCCAAATTAATATCTTCAGAGCAGCCCAAACTGCTAATCCTGTTGCCATACATAAGCTATCTCATTTCGCTGACCTTTCACTTTCTAGTGTTCAAACCAGAGTCGCACCGAGGTTAGGATTCACAGGTCACAAGGCCACAGATAACCTTAGATATTAGCAGGATTTCATGTCATTTCTTACAGAAACCAGAAGTAAATCAATATTTAGAAAGCTGAAGAAACCCATTTGTTCAGTCTTGTCCACTTTGAGTTTCAAAGGCAGCCAACTTAGCATCTCTGAACAAATAAAAATGGATGCAGATGAAAGAAAACCAGAAGCAATTTGCTTACCCACTGGGAACAAGCATGACAGACAGACAGACAACCATTCCATGGCTGCCCTAGAGGTGCTCCAGTTCCACAGGCAGGTTTGGTGGTGCCCAGGGAACAGCATGGAGAAGCTGGCACTATGTTACACAGGCAGAGAAATTTCAATCTTAGAACCTTGACTGTTAAGCAATGTGGGATTGCGGAATAGGTATCCTCAGAAAAGCAGCATTTTGAATGGTGGTTTAATGGCTGAAAGGCTGTTTTTCACAGCAGCTGGGCCCTGGGCCTGTGATTCAGTTCTCATCTGCTCTGCAGATGACCTGGAAGTTTGGAGGCCTGTGGAAATGAGACCAATATCCTTCCTACCATCTTGTTTGGGTCGATGAAGCTCCAGCCATGAAGGAGCTCAGATACCAGATTCCATGCTAACAAAGCCAACCCTTCTCAGGTTTACCACTATTACACAGCCTGAAGGGGCCCAAATCAGCATCATTTTTTCACATGCTCCTAGAGAGACATTTCCACTTACAAGTTAGACACTGAAATGCTTTGCAGATGTTTCTAACAGATCAGTTTGTTGACTCATAACAAACCTCACTGCTACCCAGTTGTGGAGAACCTATATTTGTACTTAATGCCACAGATTTCTTAAATGGGATATTTTCCAGCTGACTGCCCTATCAGCAGCACATCCAGGAACAAGCACTTTCAGAGCATGTCACACCTAGTGAATAAGAGAAAATGAATGTCCTCATGACAAACTAAACGAAAAACAAGCTTGAAAATAAGGTCACTGTACTTTTCAAAGCACTTACACTTGTGCATTGCATGGACAGCCAAACTACTTCAATGTGGCAGAACTGCCTCGTGGCCATAACTTTTCTTCAGGTTTTACCACTCTGTCTCTTGATATCTTTAGCTCCTTAGAACTTTAGCACAGGTTTGGGACCAATGAAAATGGATCCTGAATTTGTGGCCTTTAATCTGGAACATAATGTAAATAAAACCAAACCAAAACAGAATCAAACATTCTTCTTTCTTCACAAAATGAAGTCAGGAAATGCTACTTGGCATTATTTCTTTCTATATTCACTTTTTTTAGAAGCAACACTTAACAAGGATTTGCGAAAAATAGCAAGGCAGGGAAAACAGAGCTTTTGCAGTCCATGAGATTTCTGCATAGTCAGTGGGAACATGAAGAAACTTCATTTGTCCATGAGCCTGTCTGAGCATCCCGAATCACCATATTAAACTGCTAGGAAAGAAGATGAGTAGCGACATACCAAGCATGTCAAAACAATGAATGGATTATCAAACAGATCTAATTTGTAAGAGAAATCTTTATTGCTCAGTGAGTGAATTATGAGATTAGTGTCATGGAAGCGATAAGCTTGGTATTCCACCAGGAAATACCAGGTTACTCTGTGCATCCCAAAGTATTTGTCTCCAGATAGTGCTCTGCACATTGTTATCAGAAACAATGATTGCACAATATGCAGCTCTAATAAGCAGCCAACAGGACCCTGCCAAAATGAAATGCCCTCTTTGGTATTGTAAAATGAGCTTCACTGGCAAGGGTAAGATTTCACCTACCTTCTTCCATAAAGGCCACATCCCTGAGGGAGTCTTTTCTGCTCCTGTCATCTTTCCTTTGTTGCACTGTTCAGCTTTGAACTGAAGTTTTCCTAGGTCGTCCTTCTTTTTTCTTTTTTTTCTTCCTTCTATAAAGTGCAGATGGAATGTTTTTAAATATTAATATAGGCATGTTTCTAAAATGGCTCCATTCATACAGAACCTTTCATCAGCCCTGTTGCAATTAATAATTTTGAAACCTTTTTACTGTTCCTTGTATGACAGCTATGAAGAGGAACCAGGAATTTAGCTAGATACATGTAAACTGCAGCTGCACTACTAGGACAGTTAAGCAGATGCTACTTGAAGGCTTGTCAGGGACTGAGTTTTCCTTTTCAGGCGTCATGCTTATACATTATGGAGCTAAAAGAAAACAACATAAAGCCTCTTTTCTTTTTTCAGTTTGCTGTGAGTGTCTGGGCTCTAGGAACCTCCTATGTCCACTGACAAGGGGATACAGGCTGACAAGGCATATTGAAAAACTTCTTCTGGGGAAAAAGAAAAAATTAAACATTCTCTCTCTAAAAGTCATGTAACTGTTTGTCAGTGACTTGGAAAGGCTGGTGGGCACTTCAGCATCCAGGGGCATCTAGGTGGGTTGAAGATGCCTGAGGAGGGCACTGTCACCTGTGCAGTCTGGTCAGGATTCTTGCTTAGCTTCAAGAAAATTCTTCTGTTGTCAGCTAGTTTTTGCTTCGCTCAAGTTGGACTATTGCCATAATTCCAAGATCAGGCCCTTTGCTGGGTGATGTCCTGTCACCAACAGCATTGCTGGCGATTAAGGGCGTAAGAGCTGTCCTTGCAGAACAGTCATTGCCTGGGCTGTCCTCAGCCAGTACCTTGCTTATTCCATACTGGCTGCAGCACATGATCTAGCCAAAAAACTGATGGGCAATTTCTCAAAAACAGTACAAATCCAAAGACTTTCTCATATTTCACAGCCTATGAACTTTGGAACACCATACATTATTTTCCACTGGAAATTTTCTGCTGAGTTATGCTCCATCTTAACTTTATTTTAGACTTCTTTATTTTACTTTGTATATCCAGGTGAGACACAAAAGCTGAAAAATGAGAACCTGTCACTTCTTGCATGTGTTTAATGTTGGACAAAGCAAAAACCAGCAGGCTGAAGAAATATTGGGAGATCCCCACTGAGATATTCTTAGTAAGTTGGATAAACAGAGCTGAGGAATAGGAGAAAACATAGCAATTAAAAAGGCATAAAAGTATGCATGAGAGTGCAGGCCTCTCAGATCATGACAGAGGTTCCTTCACTCAACCTACTAGAAAGAGTGGGAAAAGATGGAGCACAATCACCTCAGAGGCAAAGTTAAAAACAGTGGTACAGCACTGGTGATTCTCAGTCAAAGAAAAGATTAAAAAAATAACAAACATGTTGTTTGTCTTTGTTTTGGGGCAATTGTCTCATTGAGGTCTGAAAAATTGCAGGAAGAATGGGGCATGATCAGACTCTGAAGTCCTGGTCAATTTTGTGGTCCACTGATTACCCCAGCCTGGACAGTCACCTCATCTGCTGGTGACAGAGCAGCCCAGTTTGTGTGCAGTGGCCCCCTGCTCCCTTTAAGCCTCCTTCACTGACACAGAGACTTGAAAGGAGAAGCAGTAATTCAGGAAATCTCTTAACACAGCAGGGTTACATTTGCAATATGGAAGGGTTAAGAGTGAAAACCAAAGTAGTTTAATTCTATTTTCAAAAATCAGTACCTAACGCAGGATTATCTTTAATGACAGACATGGAGGTGTCAAAGGACTGTGTCAGGTTTCAGACCTTTCCATAGTTTAAATTCCTGTGTTTAATCAAAGGTTAACTGAATCACTGCTGGTAGAAGAGTTACTTCAATGCAGAGTTCTTGTGGGTGGCCTACAATAAGTAATCCCATATTCAGGCTGCAGTCTCCTATATGCAAAAACATTTCCCGTGCATGTCTCTGTACACAGAAAATACATGTGACAGAATATACAGACTCTCAGGGCAATGCAAAATATTTCTAACTTAAATCATTTCTTAACTGCTTCATCCCTTAGCTGAATAACTTTAACTTTTTGATTGTGACTCCTCTAAAATTATTTTCTATCAAACTGCATTAAATGAAGTAATAGCACTTAGCTTTCTTTAATTCTTGAATGTCAGAACTCAGCAGAATTTCAATCATTTTGTAAGGCTGCATTTTCTTATTTTTTTCCTCCATAGCATACTACCTATAGAAAAATACAGGAATTTAACTTCTATGAACTGATAGTTTATTGGTTTGGCACTACTCAGCATATATACATAAACTAAGACATAAACCAGAAATTGATTCATATCCTGCAGTTGAAACATCTATGGTTTTTTTTCCATCTCTAGTAACTAGTAGTGCAAATAATTTCTGTGAAAAAATAGAATGCTGCAGAATCCATGTCTATTATTTGTGTTCATATGGAGCTGTGTATGAAGTTTTGAAAAATATTCCTTCACCTCCTTTATTCCTTGCTATGGTAGTTCTATTGCTGTTCAGTTTGGTTGATGTTAACACCTGAAATGCTAATGACTTAAATTGATAAGCTTTCTCCAAAATATTTCTTTCAATGAAATTTATATTTTCATATTTCACAGAGCTTGGTTAATTATATATAAAATTTCTATGATACAGTGAAGTATATAATATATATACATATATATGTATATATGCTTGATGTATATGACACTTATTCTAGATTTTTTTTGTAAGATTTCCAATTCTTAAAAGGGGAATGATATAATTAACTGAGCAATTTTAAGAAAATTTAAACCCAGAAACCTTTCCATTACAACCAAATATCAAAAATATGCTGATCTATTTCTACAAAATGTGGGTTTTCACAGAAGGTTTGCTATTAAAAAGAAATATTCAGGAAAGGGGAATTTCTCCTCAGAAATATTTGTGGCTTCACTGAAAACCTCAGAATGACGTGTGTGGGTTTCCAATGAAAGATCCACATATTTTGGTACTATGCTGGAAAAATTCTACTTTTTTTTAATAGATTCCCCCCTTTCTACCCCCAAATTTCCCTAAGGAAATCAGCAATTAAATACAAATAAGAAACAATAATTATTGGTTTTCTGAAAAGGAAATTGTGGGAAAATTTGAAATTCCTGCCCTTTCTGTCTCTATTTTAGGTAGTATAAAATCAGGAGTAAATATCTGAAACCATTCTCCTATTTAATTCCTTTGTAACACAAGCATAACTATTACAGCTCTTCTAGAAACTCAATTGTATAAGGAAAACAGTGATAAGTTGAAAATAGGAAGTATCCCTTACTTCAAGTGTGACCAAGTGTCTTGTATAGAACTTAATGGGAAAAGGGTGTATTTTTTTTAATATGTATGTTTTTCAGTAACATCCAAAGGAAAAACACTGTTTGTCTCAAGTACCTCCAAAGATAACACAGGATTTGAAAACCATCCAAATTTATGTAAGCCGTAAACTGGCAGTCAACTTCCTACTCATCATCCTAAAACTCTCAAAATGACATGGCAAATTATAAGTAGCAGGAATTATTTTCCCCTTCCGGGTGGTACAAGAAATCCTTCTTTCCATATGTCTCCTTTTTTTTTTTTTTCCATTTGCCTCTGGCTTGATTCTAAAATCACCTTCAATCAAGCAGCCCACATGGAAATGAAACTTTTCATAGTTAGGAAAGCACAAGTTTCATGATAGCCTCACAAAAATCTGCCCTTTATTCAATGAAAAAAGGAGATCCATTCCACAAAACAGAGTTGTGGCCTTCTGTGTGGTCTAGATAGTTCACTGAATTTCTTACCAGTTTTGGTCAGACATAAGGTCAGCCCTTGGATGGATGAATGGAGAGCAGTGGAATCTGCTGGGCATCGAGAGTTCTGTAAATGGACTGCACAGCTCAGCCAGCCTCTCCCCATGCTGGATACATAAAGATATTAAAAGAAGGGGAAACCTGCATCTGCTCTGTGTTTATAGACAGGCATAAAATGATCATTGCAAGACTTGTAGATAATATGATCCAATGTGGATACAAACCTCTGGAGTATCCAAGGAATTAATTTTAGTTTTGAGAAGGCTTTGATCTGTCAACATTGACGTTTTCTGCCCTAAATAATAATTAAGCCATTTGAGCAGTATGACTGAAGCCAAGTTTTCTGTAGATTCCCACCCCACAGCAACAGATTTCAGATTGTAACACAGGATAATTCATATAAAAAAAGAAATAATCCAAATTTTGTTCATCAAAAAACCCCTAATATAAAATCTAATGCAAAAATGACATCTGCAATTTTAAGCAAAGTGCTGTTACTTGAATGATTAGCTATCATATGTGACTATAAAGAATTCATGGCCTGCCTTTATTCCAAAAGCTATCTAAACTGTGAATTTGTATTAGTGATTTGTCCAATATTTTAGACTGCTGTAGAAGTAAATAAATGTGTCAATAATTTGTTACTTTAGACTCCTTGCCTCAGAAATCTGGTTTCAATTCCATCTGGACTAACATCTACTTCTAACAAGCTTAGATATTTCAACATATCCAAAGCCAAAAAAAAACAAACAAGTCTAGTGTTAAATCAAAAATCTGGGAACATTTCAATGACTCAAATGGAAATAAGAATGATTAGCAGTGACAATGTCAATGCTTAAACTTAAAAAACAGCTATATAGGAATATACCCCTTGATTTCATGTCTTCTTCAGCGGGAGGGAGATTCAGTGAGATTTTACAATCACCAAGAGTAAGGCTGGTGCTGAGTGGGAAAACTTCCACAACAGCTGCAGGGCTCACCTGAAACCCCCAGCAAAGCCTTGGGGACAGTGCCATCCAGCCCTGCTGGCACACACCTAACCCAGTCTGCACTGTCAGGGAGCAAAAATATTCCTTGCTTCTCACTTGTCTCTCCTGGTAAGACTTGTACTCATTCGACAGATATGTAGGAGACACTTTATTCAAAGAAGCCCAAAAGTCTATGAGACAGAGCTAAGATTAATTTTTGTGGTGATATCTTAACAGCAGTTAGAGAAGGAGAAAAAAAATCACCATATTCTTCTTCTTCTTAAATCTTCTCTTTTATTTTATGTTATAATGCAAATTTCAAATTCCATTTTTTTTTTATATAAAGGCAAAGGAAGATTTTTCTGCTGTGTTGTCCCATTTTCTTTAGGTGAGAATAGCAGGCTTAATTTTTTTCTTATGAGTAGAGGCTTCACTGCAGAAATTTAAAAAATACTGAAGATGCAACCATTATTTGTAGAGGTCCTTTTGTATTTTTTTTTTTCATTTCAAACCTGAAATTGTTAAAGTGTTCAGGTCCCATTACATATATTTGTCACTCCTACAGTAGAAATCTCTGGTATTTTCAATGCTTAAAGGGCTCTTGAACTTTATTGAATAACTTAGGATATATTTATTTTGAGAATTCAGCTATTACTTTGACTTACTGTAATCCCATGTCACTCAAAATAATTTACCCTTGATCTGATTTGATCGTTAAAGCTCTTCCCTTAAGATCTCCTGGAAAGCTTTCATTTGACATCTGTTCATTTTGTTAACTGACTCTTCTGTCTAATCCATGCAATCTGGGAATTTTATGGCAATCATGAAATCTTAACAGTCATCCAAGTTACAAAGTTTACAGTTCCTGAAGTAATTCTTCCTGGAACAGTAACTTCAGTATTCTCTGAAGATGGCTTCTCTCCATGTGCTCATCTAATAATCTTTCCTGAATTTATATTTCATCACTGGCAGTCAAAAAGAAATCAGTTGATCCTGGTAGATCTGCTGTAATTTGGTGCACTAAACCAAAACCAAAACCATTAAAGTGATTCTAACTTTAAATATACTTACATGAGAGCTTTGCAAAGAATTTCTAAGCCTGTACTAAGCATTGTCCATGTCCACAAACAAACCAAACCAAAATAAATTTCCATTTCTGTACTGGACTAGAGACACACAGGGCTCTGCTAAGTCTCCCAGGTGGCAGAATACAGTTTAGAGAAATTTTAAAATGTTTCCAAGTTCCTTTTGCTTCCTGTTTTTTTGCATTTCTCTTAGTCGTAATACTGCAGAAATGGAAGTATTCAGGAGTATTTTTTTTGTGTGTGTGCCCAATCCTACAATATCTGAGAAATTCTAAATGCAAAGTTTAAGTCTGACGATGGTTTAAAAATATTAATCCAAAGGAGTTTAAGAAATAACTTGAATTTCATTAATCAGTTTCACTTGTCCTTGAGCCCATTAATCCTCACCAGTTTTAAATTCTAGGATGTTTACATGATCAAAATACCTGAACAACCACAGTGCAAATTCTGTGGTTTTTGCTTTCTACTTTAGCAAATCAACCCGCACCTCTGTAGTAATAATATCCACCAGGAATTCCAACCAGCTGAAGCATGATCTTCACTTCCTGAGAACATGTGGCTGTTCTCAGGCTGTCGATTTTTCCAAGGGTATCTTTATTTGATCTCATGAAACACTTCTGTCCCATATGAGGCTAAATGCATTGATATCCATTTTCTAAGTAAATCCCTAGAACACTTTATTAATAATAGGGTTATGCTAACCATGGCCCAGTCCTTGGAGATCTTGTTTGTACTAAGCAAAATTTTATAAATATCTGCTTAAGCTTCTCCAATTTCTAACCCTCTTCCTTTATCAGCTTTGGACAAATATTTTTTGGCTTGATGCCTTGTCAACAATATCATCCCTTGACTCCTTAATAATCTTTCCTAGTGTGGTTAATACAGTCTTTAACTTTATGTTTGATTTTCAGAAAACATGCACTGCTATTTTAGCCTTCTCAGACTTTGCAGTTGAAGCAAAGCACTTACAGCACAATCATTCTACACCTTTTCTATTCCCTATGGTTTGCTTTTAAACTTCAGACTATCCACACCACCAGAGACAGCCATGTAACTGTAGTTTGCAAAAGAAACTTGATAAATGGAGAATTCTCAAAGAAAATTCATTCCAGCAGTGAATTCACATAAACTACAGCAGTTCAAACTGACATATGTTGCAATGAAACAAATTTTAGTTTGATGAAAAAGATATATTTTTTGGCTTGATGGCTGTTCCTATAAAGAATGAGTTTGTGATTGGAAATATCTGCACACGCTTAATTTTTTTTCCCCACTGAATCATTTACTGAAGATAGGACTGTCGCTAAATGCATTTTATGTCTAAGCAGGTTCCTTCTTTACTGTCTCCCATTTTTAAAGCTGTTTGGGACCTGCTGATTTTGTGAGCCCAACACTGTCTGACATTGCTCCAGTCTGAAGTGCTTGTTTATGTGACTCTCCACTGGTGAGGTGACCCTCAGCTGGGACAGAAATAAGTGTGTTTAGGGAAGATCAAAAAGCTATCCATAGATTACTACTGTATAGCTTTTACACAATGGAAGAACCTAAATACCAATTAGAGCAGGAAACCCTACCCACACAGTTCTTTTCTCTGCATGGAAGATATACAAAAAGCAGCATGTGTCCTAATAATTTACAACCTGCCAGAAGAGAACAGATGGATGAAACAAACATATTGAGTTGTAAATATGTCATCTGTTCCCAAGAAATCTCAAAGCTCTAATTGGAGTCAAAAGGCTAAATTTAAACTTAGTTTATAACCAGTGAAGGGATGAGAAAAATTCACTATCCACTGGTTTTTAATCAAAATTGAGAGAACAATTTTTCCTAGTAGATATTACAGTGACATAAAAACTGTTACACTGGAATATGAAAGGACTGATTTAACTTGGAAACTTAAGGAATAATCTAAAAACAATTGTTAGTTGTTGACTGTCTCAAAAATCATGCCTTAATTTTTCTCATCATACTTTGAATCTCTATATTATTATATTTCTATATTAAATACAATCTCTATACTTATATATAAATCTCTATATTTATATCTCTCTACATTTTGGAAAAAGTGAATAACTGTTTTTGCAAATGTATCTCAACTAATGCTTTTCAAAGTTATTTGCTGAGGTTTGTGGGCAACCAGATATTAGAAGGGGTCAGACTTGACAGGTTGGCAGCCATTCTGTTTCAAGTAGGTGCAGTGCTCACAAATATTGCCCCAGATAGTGCACAGCAGTACTTCACACAGTCCTGCTGGAACTGAAGCAATCTCCAGCAAGGGATAGACACTTAAAGCCTCAGCTGGGAAAACCCATGGGTATTTAAATCCCACATGAATTTCCACTCAAGTGCTGGCAGCTGTCCTGCTCAGGGCACTGAGGACTCAATCAAAAGCCTACAGGCCATGAAGTTTGCTAAAGAGCATTTAAAAGCATGTGGGTGGTACCTTGCTTGTGGTTCATGTGCTCTCAGCACAGAAGGCATCCAGCCACACTGACCAAAACATTGAACAGACAGTCTTTAAAATAAGTAATCTTTCCTGAAATCAGCAAGCTTTGCAAATTTGGAACACAGCATTATTGCTTCATGAATTATGAGCAATAAACCCACATGGACTGTTTAGTCCTGTTACAGAGACTGAAAAATGAGGAGTAACATGATAACATTTCATCCTTTAAAATGTTAGTTTTTAAATAAAGATTTGTATGTCTGTCTTATCAAGCCTTCTGTGCTATTTTATTCATGTCTTTCTTTTGTGCTTTTAACTTTTCATTTTAAACTGAGCTGACACTGCAGTGGTGGTCTTGCACTTTGTCATTTCTCCACAGCCTTTTTCCCTCCTCTAGACAACTGATATTTGCAGGCCACTTCAACTTCAACTGGATGGCAGTTTCCAAATTAGAACATAGGAAATCTTATATATATATATTCTGCTCTTCTATAGAAGAATCCCTATGCAACATTTAGGTCTGAGAAAAGGGATAAAAGCAGGTTCAGAATGTAGGGATGATTTTCCATAAATATTGATCAGGAACTTCTTTGTTCAGGAGCTTCTTTGTTATTATCTAACAACTGTAGATTTTTCCAAATATTTTTTCAGTTTATGTATTTCAAACCATTTGAATTTGTAATATTTCCAGATCTATAGGCTAAAGATAACATCAAAGACGGAAATAATGAGGCTCTGCTTTACACACCTATTATTTTAATGAACTATGTATTCCTTCCTTCATGTCTTGATTAGTAGAGGCTCCTTCTTCATTTCTTTCACAGAAACTGTTCCAAACCTTTATTCACTCTTCTTGCCTTCCTATTTTTGACCTCCTCCTCCTCCTCTTTCCACTGCTATTTATTCTCTTTTTAATGGAGGCAACATAAATGCAGTCATAGTTCAAGCTATAGGAGCTCCATAGCACTGTACAGTGGCAGAAGTTTTATAATTCCTATTTTGTTTTCTTTTCTGTTCCGTTCCAACATATGAGCTGCTTTTCTGACTACTGCTGAATAATGAGCTGATTAGATAACAAGGTAAACGCTAAGCTTCTCTAATACAGCTCTCTCCCACTCTCGCATATGCTCTAAAAAAATAGCAGATCCTGTCACAAAGCAGATGTTTTCAAATGCTGCTTGTCAGAAAATTAAGTACACATTTGCAAAGGCAGAAAAAACTTCTGTAACAACATTTTTGATTCTATTAGAAACAAAACTTATAATCTCTTCTTGTTGTTATTTCAGATTGATGATGGAATATTTTTAAATAAAAAATTTACTGAAAGCTACTTACTTTTTAAAACCAAAGTTTCAATTCCATGTCTAAAGAAAAGAGAAAAATTCCACTCCTTTTACCGACGTGAATAACCTTTTTAAGGCATAATGTGCACTCACTAACACTGACAGAATTCCAGCATAACACTATTGGCTTAAGGGGAGTGTATATATCTTTGGAGTTATGTAGCACTTTGGCAAAATCCTTTCAGGAAAACTTTTATGTGACAAAAGGAAAATAATATTAACTACTTTTGAAAAAAAGCTTATAAGAACAGTGGATGTATTCTCCATTACACATAGTACTACATTACTAAGTACATGTCATTCGCTCCTGAAATTACTTTATAATGTGAAGCAAAGCCCAGAAAAATCAGTGGGAAGTCTTCAATCTGGCCCTGTATTTGCAAATTCATTCCACTCTTCAGATATACATGAGCAAATCTATTTGACACTGATGTGCTAAAGCCTACTGTCTTTTCTCTTAATTAGTTTTGACTAATTTAGTTGATGAAATATGAGTTTTTCCACACATATCTAAAATCAGAATTTGGCAGAGTGTTGACAATATATCTTAAGATATAAGATATTGCATAACTTTCTTCGTATGGTGTACTGCTGAATAAATATTTTCTCTGAAACCAAGATCAAGTTGCTTCAACATCCCTTCCAAGCAGCAGTGGAGGAATATTTAATTATTTTCCCTTAGCAAATTCTGTGTGAACCACTGCCTTGGGTTGCAATGCAAGATATAGCCAAAAGTATGTATTGTATTGCCATCTGCTGAAACCAGTTGGGGAGGTGTTTTTCTTTATCTCTTCCATGACCCATCCTCTCTCCAGGGGGATATCTGCTGTTAATGGGCCATTAAGGTTCACTGCATGACTGATAAAATTCCGTCAACCCATTGTGAGATGATCCACCCAGTGGGAGGAGTCAAGCATTCCTACCTGGATAAAACCTGAGATTCAGAACCAGGACAGCCTGTTTTTACTGGATTCCCAGAGGAAGACCAGACCCACCTCACCACCACTGGACCTTCAGAGGAAAACTACACCCTTCTACAGCATCATCTCTTCTCCAACAGAACGACATCCGTCACTCCAGGAGGACTCAATTGGACTGTTACCAAACCCCTGACCAACAGGGTGTCAAGTTGTGTTCTGACTCTGTCAGTGTTTTCTTTGTTTGCCGTTTTGTACTGCTACATTTTTATTTTTAATATTTCTAGTAAAGAACTGTTATTCCCATTCCCATATCTTTGCCTGAAAGCCCCTTAATTTCAAAATTATAATCATTCAGAGGGAGGGAGTTTACATTCTCCATTCCAAGGGAGGATCTGGCTTTCCCTGGCAGACATCTGTCTTTCCAAACCAAGACAAGGATCCATGTTTGTGTCAAGAACAGTACGTCAGAGCAAACATCTTATAAACTGTCATGCAAAGTTAACTTTAAGTTGCCATATTTGGTACCTTCAAGTCAGTAGAGAAGTTGTACTTACCGGCACTGGTCTTGATGGCTACTGTGCAGCCATCACCCTTGGGAGCAATTCTTTTTTCTTGAGAAGGAATCATTCAGAATCATCCAGCAGAAAAATTCTCATTTGAACCATCAATACTTTTTAGCCTTTCCAAATAAAGGTAATCAGAACTGGACTGTGGCATGAAAAGTTATTAGCAATATACTCACAAAATATACAACTTAGCATTGGCACAGGATGCTTGGACCAAATTCAGTCTTGCTTGGAATGGTCTAATGTAGGCTATATGAAAATCTGATGAAGCTTCAATCCTATTGCCAACATGTGCCTCAAGGCCTGGAGATGACTGGCAAAAAGGCAAAGCTTGCAAAGACTACACTTCTTTCTCTCAGTGCAGCAGTGAAACAGTGCAGCTCCTGAAACATGAAGGTAAATCCCCAAGCAGGTGCTTAAAAGTAAATAGCATTGGCATTTCATGTATGACTACCTGTTCGTAAAATATAAGTTGATATGTTCACAGTCCTGTGAAATACCAGTGCCAATGTCTGGTTCCTTTTTATTCTTGAGATTTGAAATCATTTATTTGTGCATATCTTCAACCTGGGGCACTAGCTGTAGCAGCTGCAGTGTTTTACACACTCTTGTGCAGTCATATATTGTTCCCTTAAATAACTCACCACTGGGCAGATAATTAGAACATTCAAACATCCAGTATGAGGTAGTAAGCTGACAAAATGGACATCTGGATTTTATATTAACGCTAAGAGTGTGGTTCCCAAACATTTGGCTTTATGTATATGAAATGGAAAAGCAAATACAGAATCAGAGAATCACAGAATGAGCTGAGTTGGAAGGGACTCACAAGGATAATCAAGTCCAACATGATAAATCATTAGAATATATTTACACTACACTGTAGCCATGGAGGTATGGTCTAATTCAGGGCTTATGCTGTGATCTATGTGAACAAGGTGTTGGGATTAACTCTCCTGGGAGTTCCACCTAAGAAATCTGCAGGAAAATGAGCTTGAGACGGCACAAGGAGCTTTTTGCACCAGTGAGGAAACAGGAACTGTGGTGCTGAAAGGAGGTGGGTCCCATGAAGTAAGAAAACTGGGAATGATAATCTTGGCAGAGGATTGTGTTTATTCAGCACTTGCCATCAACAAGACTACTGTGTTTCTCCCTGTAGAACACATGGTAGACAGCAATGATGAGGACATGGAAGCCCAGGGATGGTTTTTAATGCCCAAATTCAGGTTGCAATTACCATTTTAGGCTTCTCAGTAATTCAAGTTTGAGCATGGAAAAGGTCTGTTGGCCAAATAACCCATAGCTCAAAATGTCTCCAACTTTCAATTCCTCTATCTTGACCAAAGGGGCCTCAAGATTCAAAGGCAAAAAGAGATGAAGGAATAGAAGAGTAGCTTCTCTAACTATTCCAGCTCCTTTTACCTCTCAGAGGCTTCATGTTCCTTTGCTTTCCAAAGATCCGTTGGACTTTTAGCTGCAATGTCCTAAACACTCATTTTAAGCGCTCAGGTTCCTTACTCCTTCACGTTGCTTGGTTTTCCAGCTGCTGCCAGATCTAGTCCCCACGAAGATGATGTTAAAACCTGGAATTTACTGCTATGTCTACAGCAGTAAAAGTGGAATAGGACACATCCTGTGTTCCCCAAACAGTAAGGACAGGAAATCAATACCCTGCCCAAAAAATGGAAGTACCCTTCAAAATGAAAGTCTCAGTCAGGAAATGAGAAATTGAAGGAAAGTGTTAATATCCCTTTGATCCAGCATCACTTCCTCTGTTCCATGACCTGTGAAGATATTTATGCCTATTTTCACGGTGGTTTCAGTATATTTTCATAAATAAAGCAACCAAGGCATCTTTTCAGTGAACAAATAAGACCCCAGAATACTTGAATCACATTTGTTTTGTTATTTTGAAATGTCTTTGCTGACATTTATGGGAAAGAAAGCTTTCTTTTTCCAGTGTATTCTGTGACATTCTGGTAGCTTCAGATGAACATTTTCCAGGACTCAAGACAAATTGAGGCTGGGTCAAATACGTAAAATTAATATTTTATGCATTGTATTTTAGAAAAAGAAATAGAATGAATCAGCAAGACAAAAAGAATTAAAAAGCTTTATTAATTAAATTGAGAATCAAGCACCTTCAAAAAGTCCTGCCAGATACTGCAGTATATCTTGAATTCACATTCACAAGAGAAAGCTGTGACCAAAGTGTGTTTTGGAGATTTTTGAGAGTGATCAGATAAGTGTCTGAGAATGTAAATAAGGTGAAAATCCAACCTCATTAGACACAGAGGATGTATTTTTGAAATTACAAAATTTGATTGCTTAAATTCAGTTGATGGAAATTATTCAATTAAAGATCTATGGACCATTTGATTAATATGTTTTTTTTTAAAAATATACTTAATATTGATTTTTATCTGTGACTATTCAATTTCTGCTAAAATCATCAAAATCTCCAAAATTATATCTAAATAAAAAAATATTTCCTATATGTCAATTCAGACAAAGCTGATCTACTGAAATGTTTTGATTCAGAATTTTAACTAATTTTAGAAGTTTTAATTCTGTTGCCAATGCATGTCATGTTTCATTCCATGTGTATCCCAATGTCTTGGGATAAAGAACAGAAAATCTGTCCTTCATCCATCACCATGATTCCTTACAAGAACTCTGATCATTTTACTCACTTGTTATCCCCACCATCACTCACCCTGGACTCACTAGGACAATTTACCATAACTATAAAACAAATTATTATGACAACTTAGGGAGTGAATCCACAAAGGATAAGGCCGAGGACTGCAACATTTGACTTGTAGGCATTTTACTGACATCTTCACAGAGAGAAATAATTGACCGGCATTTTGAAAAACTCTGTTTTGGACACTGGATATATCTGTGGTACTACAGTAGTATTGCAGTCACTTGGAGGAGAGAAGGACTAAATAATTAATGCAGGTATTTTCAATAACCAACTGATTTTCTCAGCATCAGCTCTGCAGCTATGTCCAGTTGGAGACATGGAGGTACAGCTCTTTCTCAAGCTGTCAGCTCACAAAAGAAACAAGAATTAATAAGATTTCAATAATAAATTAGTGATATAAATATTAGTATTAGTTTCATACTAATAGTTTGGCTGCATTTATTCTTTGAGAGTAAAAAATAAAAAAGCTCTGCTATTCATTCAGTGGATTAGCATTAGCAATCCTGACGTTTACTATTTTCTTCAGCACTAAGTTGCTCCTTATAAAGATGAAATTTGAAAGATGGAAATGATTCCTTAATTTGAAGTTAATTCTGGGAGAATAAATTCAATCAGAGAAGAGGAAAATTTGGAAAACTTCACATTGATATTTGGGAAGGCATTTCAGTCTTTAATTTTTAAGAATTTGCATTTTGAAAATTGCAGTTCTTCAAAAATTGATTCCCAAAAATAAAGCAAATGTGTTTAAGTTTGGCTCAAACAGATTATTTTTCCTGTTCTATAACAAATACAATGATATATAGACAATATCTTAGAGTCTGAGGCTTTTTTGTTTTTCATTGAAGAAATAAATAAAAAATAATTGCTCTAAATTTTAAAGTTAATAAAGTTATTTCCTCTAAATCTGTATCTTACATAGACAAAAAATTTTTAAAAAAATCTAATGTTTGACTTCCAGATAAATATATAGCAATTGTAAACACTCATGTTTATATGTATGTTCTTACAGTGTCTCAAACAAATTCTTGCGAAGTTGCCAGTGCTACTGTTCTTGACACAGAAATTTGCTCCCTAGGATTGACCTAATTCTGCAAGACAGAGAGCAACCTTCATATTGTGATGGCAGCACTGATTCACTTCAAAAATCTTTGCATAGACACCAGACAGTGTCCCTGAGTGTGGTAAATTGATGAATAAAAAGCAAAAATGTGGGGTGTAGACCTCAAATACAGTCTTCTGCTTCCCAGTGAATATTTAATAGGGAAAGAGTCCATCCAATTGCTCCTCCTGCAAGGCTTTAGAAAAGAATTTTCAGTCAATGTATTTTGGTTTACAGAAGTATCTCTCTCCAAGAATAATCTCTGAGGGCTCTGTTAAATAACAAACAGTTCCTAAGCTCTCTGACCAGAAGCCAAGGAGAGGCCACAAGTGACACAGAGACTGGCTCTGTACACAGACAGCTGATTTGGCAAGGCAAGAACCAACATACTAAAGAAGGTCTCTTGGTTTTTCTTTCCTTTAAATCTTGCTCAGTACTGAAACTTGCAAGAGTTGTAAACAGGTTGATGTAAGTAAAAGTATTTCAAATTATCTCTTTCTTGTCTTGGAGCCACTGGCTAAACTGGGATGTGCTTGAACTGGTTGAGGTAACCACTACTTTGGTAAAAAAAGTATTTTTAATCCAATGTCACAACAGTTCTTTGTTACATTTGTTGCTATGAAAGTAGTCTCAAAAGAGACAGTATGATTATTTTTGTAGTTAAACTTTTTTTTTTCCCTTATAGGGAAATCTAACTGAAAGGCATATGACCCATGGTGTTCTTTTTGTTCATTTTTTTTTCCCCATTTTTGCTTTGTTCTCTGTACAGCCCCAAACAGCTTTCTGGCTGACCTGTGTGCTATTGGCTGAAATCAGCTGGGAGAGTGGAAGAGTACTGAGAATATTCTCATCATTGGGACCAAGATGTTCAACTGATAGAAGAGCCAAATAATTTTTGGACTCTCAAGTGCAGATTGATTAAATTATATGAATAGATTTACAATAACTTATTTCTATCTTTCTATCTTTCTATCAAAAATGCAAACAGAATATAGGAAGAATAATTTAGTCACTGGAAAACAATCACAGATATTTTTAATTAAGCTATATCATCATCATTACTTTGTTATATTATAACATCATCTCCAGATTTTTCATGCACCGATCTCCTTCTAGAAAAAGGCTGTAATGGAGTAAATAGAGAATGAGTAAGACATGCCACACCACATTCAACACAAGTGAGGACTGACACTGACTAGGCAGCCAATCTAAGCTTTCTTGAAATCTTTACAGTTTTGAAGGAATTTTTAAGATTTATGAAATTACATTAATTTTAAAAGCCCAAAAATATTTAACAAAAATATTTAGAAACAATGCAATGCAGTAACTAGAAATTATCTGGAATGTAGAGGCAATCACCAAGAATCACATTTGGGGGAAGTGAGTGTATGATGCAGGAGCTGGGGCAGCTCCATTGGTGTCATTGGAGTTACATTAGCCTAAAAGGACATCTTACATCTGTGGGATCTACTTTAAAGACTTTGCACTCTATTAAATAACGTGAAAACAACTGGAGTCAGTCCCCATACCAACATGCTTCAGCACCTGTGGCATATAAAACCACACGCAGATTACTCAAGACAAATAGAATCTCAAGTTCTGCTATTTTTCAACAAGTCATATGTTGGTAAATTGAAGACAAATTCTAAAAAATATCACTGAAAGACCATCCTAGTCCTTAGTGCTTTGCAAAGCACATCATCATCACAACAAGAAAATATAATCAGGTCTTCAGGTGCACCCTGGCCCCTACCCACTCCCTTGCTGTTGTCTCTGACAGGCAATATGATTTTTCCAAAGATCAGAACAACAGGCAGGAATTTCAGGAGGAAGTGTCTGGATTTCTTCCATAATGAATGCATTACACTGTTGGGGGAGTTGTATTGATTAGATTGACTTTGATACAAATGGGCTTCAAAAAGTGTATAAAATTCTGCTGGAGGCTGGAGCAGCTGGGCAAACTGCTCTGCTAAGGTTGAAGGCAGATGATCTGAGTGGGTCATCCCTTGCAGAGAGGTCTGCAGGGTACATCCAGCCCAAAGACAAGGAACACTCACCTTTGGAGAGGTGAGCAAAAATGCTGAGATCCAGTCACATGCAGAGATAAAATCCTAAAGTAGCTACATAGGGGTTTCTTGCTTTCCAATTGTTCATTCTAGAAGGCCAAAGACTTTAAAACTCTGTTTCTAGCTGGACCCACTTATCACTTTAGACTTGCTTATATTTTATAGTGCATCAATAATATTTAGATATTGTATTAGCAATAAATACAATCACAGCCACATAAGTGGCATTTCTCATGCCTGACAGAGATTTTTCTTCACTACTTTGCTACATCCGTTGTTAAAAACAAGCAATTTCCATCTCACTCTTAAGTATTGTAGAAAATTAATTCTCATCAAGGCTGTGATTCTCAAAGGTTGCATGGCCTTCCAAGAGGACACCTCACCACAGAAAAATGAAATCTCATCTAAAAAGGCTAATTCTCAAGAGTTATTTTAAGATCAATCAGAAAAGATTCCTAGAAGAAGCGTCTTACTTTCTGATAAACTGTGAGACTGTGAGTGTATCAGGAAAGACTTGATGCAGTTGCCCAAATAAAGGCTCCTGGTGCCATTTGAAATGTCCAAAGGTAGCTGACAAGGTGCCACTGGTTAAGGGGAAACAGGTAGAACTGTTTTGTTGTGGAGCAACAGTTGAAAGCTAGGTTGTCTGTGTGATTTATCTTCCCCTTTTAGGCAGCCAAAATGAGGATGAATGCTAACATATTTATCATTAGTAAGGTATCAGAGTATAGAAAAGCTCTAAAAAATTAACGCATATTTTGATATCTTTACCTCTGAAATGAAGACCCTAACTCATCCTAGCATTAGTACTTTATAGTCAGTTGAAGTCAAAAATAACTTTGGGGTACTAGAGCAACTTCACCATGAAAAAGATGGAAGTCATAAGTTCTGGGAAGTTCTTTTATTAAATTGAAAAAAGATATGAATATAAACATCTCTGTTTCAGGAAACTCTTGGGAACAAGTTTTAGAAACAAATCAATAAAATTCTAGCTAGATAATTGATGAATCTGAATTTTCTTTGGATTTGTGTGACCTACTTTGGAGATATTTAGCTGACAGAGTGCTGAGAAGTATTGTAGATGATATATGACTGATAATGTTCTTGTGTTTTAGAGTTTGCAAGAAATGCTTGTTACTATCTCCCACTGGCTTTAGGATAGTATCTGGTCTTCTCTGATTCAGTGCCAACAATGATAACTCATTTCTTCACCATGTTCCATTTTGGTTACAGCAATGCAATTTGCTGAAACGGGAAAGGATCAGCCCTGGGAAAGTTGCAGCTAGCACAGATGCAGGAGAAGTTCTCTTCTTCAGTCCCATCAGTCACAAACCCTTTGATTTGCACTTGCAGCCCACACACCATCCAGATTGGTCTCCAGAGTTGAACTCCATCTTCTCATAAGTTCAATAAAATCCTGTGTGAGGGCTGTTTGGGACATTGGGTTAAGGACATGCAGTTGGTGACATGAACTCAGGCCTAAGTGAGGCTGTGGTGTCCATGACATTTTGCTTCATAGGAGGCACACCTGAGACCCTTTCCTGGGCTTTATTCATTGTATAAAAAATTACTGTATTAAAAGTAATTTTTCTATTTGGGAATCCAAAAGAAAAGAAGCGGTTTTTTATCAAAATGAAATACGGTAAGATTGTTTCCTTGCTCATGGGATGGAAGGAGTTCTTGGGTGTGGAGGCAAGTACAGATATTGAATTTATTGGCTTACATAAATATTTAGGTGTCCATATTAAACATATACAAAAAATTATTGTAACATATCTTATTGCTAATTCTCCAAGGATTTTTAGATACTGTTAAGCCTTCGAGTTGCACTATAAATTAGAATTGCATGTAAATGTAGAGTTTTATAGAACTTTAGTTGAAAGCCTTCAGGAATATATTGATGGATTGTCACACATAATACAAAGACCAGAGGCTAGATGTAGACTGTCTCTTTTTCTAAAATATCCTATGTTTATGTACAAACATAGGTATATAGTAATATACCCTAGAATAATATTTTTTGGGTTGGAAAGAACATTAAATATCAGATAATTCCACCCCTCCTGCCATGGGCAGGGACACCTTCCACTAAAAGAGGTTGCACAGAGACTTTTTCCCTGTGTACACATAACCAATGCTATCAGTTTGCTCTGCTTGCTAACAGGAAGATATCCAACACCTGAAGGAAAACTGACTTTGTTGTTTGATTTTCAGGAATCTTTTGTGGATTATTTTTTGTATATTTTGCCAAAATTTGAAGTGGATTATATGCAGAAAGTTTTAAGTTTTTTGTTCCTTTTGTCTATCACCTAATGTCTCCTTTGAAAATGCCTTAATCCAAAGAAAACTTGAAAAATAACCTTTTTTTCTAGAGGGTGGGAACTGTACTTTGTTAGCTCACCAATAGCCAAGCGCACCCAATTTACCTCAGAGCATATACAGTAGAAAAATGACAAAGACTTAAAAGAGCACAAAGAAAAAAATCTGCTATGAATGGTATGTGAATAAAAAAGTCATATAGAAGAACAAGAAGAGAAAAGAGAGGGGATAGAGATAGAGAATGTCACCACAAGCCATACCAGCTAAAATCTTGATAACAAAATATGCAAAATATTTCTAAAGTATACTGCAGCCTACCCACTAGCCACAGAGTAATAAAGACCTCACATAAGCAAAGACATTACTTAATATCTAATCTTCATAGACAGATCAGTTCCATATAGTCTCAAAGTTCAGAGAGGAGCAATCAATTACATTTATTGTGAATATTTTGCCAAGTAAAGACAGTGTTCAATTGTACTGAATGGTTCCTAGTGTCATTGAATATAATTTTGCTAAGGTTTCCAGCTGGCAACTTCATTCTCTCACTGTCTCCTTTAGTCTCTTGTGTTTATTTTACAATTGTATTTACGACAGCAGAATTACTGAACCAGCCTGTGCAGCCACAAGATGGTTGTTTTCAACGAAAAGCGTGTGAAAAGTGTTCTGTAAGCAAGTTATTCACATTACACTGTTGAGTCTTGATCTCACATTTATAATTCATGTCCAACCTCTAATTTGATTTTTTCAGGGCTTTTTCAGCTTCTGAAAGTCATTGTCTAAGAAAAGAAGGTGAACAGTTTTACCAGATTTTATTAGAAATAATAAAATTAGAGACTCCATTTGTAAATTGTGGTTGCGTATTCTGGAAAACCGTGCTGGAATTAGTGTGAGCATTTATTGCACATGCACCGTAAAACTAACTGTGTGTGGAGAACCAGCTCCTTGCTCTCACAGGCAGTGCCATTAGGTAGTCCACTGTCTACAGCCTGACAGCAGAGGGGTCTTAACAATATGTACAACAGAAGAGTTTAACTATTGAGCAGTCAGATTCTTTTTCCTCCAAATCTGGCTACATTATGCTTGTTCTGTCTTGGCAAATGTAAAGTTGAAAGCAGCCTATTGCTGAGAATCTCACCTACAGCTACATGACTGTACAAAAATCTTGGAAGTTTGCATGAAAGAATAAAGATATCTAGTGGGATCTGAAAAGAAGGGTGGTTCCTGTACAAAATTTAGGGATGTCATCTTCAGGTGTGTCCATATAGGCAGTTCCACAAGAGACTGGTGATTGCAAGGTGGTCAACAAGCAAAGTCCTGAGCAAGTCAAGGCACTGTGAATCAGAAAGCCCTGGCTGATCAGCTCACTGCTGATTTATTGACTTGATGTCCACAGACCGTAAATCTGAGTGCACAACAGACACACATATAGATACCCAAGGTTATTCATCTAGACCTGCTTCCCTCTATAAGGTTTAGTTGCCTAAACAGAGACAAAATGACATCTGATGTGTCTGTATCTGTGCCTGTTCTCTCCTTCAGGTGGGTGAGGTTTTTTAGCTCCTGTGTATTAAGTGTCTGTGTTGCATGGGTAACAGCCTGAGTAACAGAACCACAGCCTAAAAGAGCAAGAGAACCTCCTCCCACACACATACTTTGGAGATGAAAGAGACTTTTTTTTAGGATTTTATTTCTATAAAGGTTTCTACATTGCACCAGCAGAGGATTTCTGTAGAAGCAGGTGGACCTTTTTTGCACGACAATGAAGAAACTTACACTATAGCTTTCCTCTTATCATTTATTATTTTTTTTAAGTTCTATCCCTCTAAAGTAACTTCAGCATTTGCTTCTACTATTTATTTGTTTTGCTTTCAATTCCTAAATATCTACTGTGTGGTTTTGTACAGCAAAAATGCCAGGTTTGCAGTGTCCCATGTTGCTGCAGGACAGAACACTGGATTTCATTCATACATTTATCTTCCCATTTGCCCAGGCCCAGCCACTTTATGTTTAATGAATACACATATTGTTAAGAAACGGATGGCTAAAATTTCCTGGGTTTTTTACAAATTTTGTATTAAAAATGGTTGGATAAAATCCAGAAACATTCCAGAGAGGAGATAAAGACATTATAGCTGTGTGCCCCAGCCTGCAGAGAGCATGTCCTAGTGGGCCTGGGTCCAGGGCCAGACACTAAACATTCAGCAGACAGAGATGTTATTGCATTTTTTTTCTAATTATTTCTTCTTTCCCTTAGCATTTGCTAAATTAATACAGATTTAGTTAGGCAAAGGAATTCTTATTTTTCTTTTGAATTTATACCCACCTGTACCTACTCGAGCAACTTCTGCTTACAATCCGTGACATCCTCACATTGTGAAATTTGCAAAAAAATATACAATTCTATGGTGGAAAACAAGGGTTCCAAACCTATATTTAATGATATTTTCCCATTTGTTTTGATGTGGCCTGCAAACCAGCATTTCTGTGTCTGGAAATTAGGACTCTCAGACAAAGATGTCACGCTCATAGTATTGTAATTTTTGACTTTTTTCTTTCCCTAATTGTAAATCCTTTACCCTCTTGAAAGTAACATTTTCCAGGAGTGGAAAGTAAGTCATTATAGTACTTAACAAACAGAAAAAACTCCCCAGATGCTACTGTCATGCAAAGGACTAAGTTAATTAAGCACCAAGTATATTTTTAAAAGTGTCAAGACTGAGCCAGTACTTCACAATAAACTTCTGCTTTTTCAGACTGTGAGCTCCAGCATGAAAATGCAGCCACTGAACTGCTAGGGGGTGATAGGTTCTAAATGATAGGGTTTTTCTTACTGTTGCCAAACTGATAGCAGATAGTTTCCATTTATAATACACAAGGAGTCAATTTATGTCAGGTATTTTTCTGATATATAGAAGACAAAAGAGGAAGACAAAGATGTGGACATAAGATTATTTGTAGACTTGTATCTATTTTAAGAATAACAAAATCTGAGAGGATTCTGGCTGTGAAGATAACAGGAGTGTTCTTAACTTGGTCTAAATTCTTGCATTTACAATTGAGGACATTCCTGTGAGAAAAATATATTGGAGAAGGAATATATCAATTTCATCGAACTATGAAGGAAGAATTGAAAATCTTTTACTTTTCCAACAACTTTGAAGGCTGAAGTTGTTAAGATACCATAAGCTGCTTTAGTTTGTTGGACATCTGAACCTTGGGAGTATATGAATCTCCAGTGAGATATTTTTGAAAAATTCAGTTCCAATTTTTTCTGAAATGAAACATTTTAAGATGTTCTTCGAAAGGAAATATTATGTATATTCCTATATTGTGAATGGATAGACAGACCTACCTCTTCCCTGCTAAAGCAGTTGGGTTTGACAGTAAAAAGTCCCAACACGTGGGAAATTTAAATTATTAAACAGATCTTGCCTAAAAACCACACATTTTGGTGCTGGGGAAATTCCTCATTTAATGGTGAATTATGTGTCCTTTCTTTCAGAATCAAAACTCTGAAAACATGATGGGCACTTGAAGTTGCCCTTGTCTACATTCAGTGTTTCAGGTGATCTCACATTTAGGAAAACAATTATTTCCATTATTAGTCCCTTCCTCCCCACCCCACCCACCCCCAAATAGTACTACTACTACTAGTAATACTAAGTAATTTTTTAAAAAGAAAAAGAGATAGGGAAGTTTGGCTTTGGGAAAGAGGAACACAGAAAGGTTGAAAGGAAACTTAGTAGAGTGTTAACAATTTGCTATGACTACCTCCTCTTCTACCTAATCATAATGAGTATTTCTCTGAAAAAAGGTAATTTTTCCACTTTGCCAATAAATGACCTTTCTATGTAATTCTATTTTTTTTCCTCTCTAACTTTGTATCAATAGAATTGAACAGGAATTTGGCTTATAAGTGATAGAAAAGTAAAATTATTTTTTATGGTTAAATAGGTCAATCTAAACTAAAAGAAAATATTATTGGAAGTGATTTAATTTTTTGAAACTCAGAAGTGGAATTTTAGTCAGTGTCACCTTGTATTTTGACTGTAGGTACAGGAGGCAAAAAAGCTAGAGGCATAAACCTCTTGTTTATACAGTGGGAAAGGAAGGAAAGCAAGGAGAGCACCTACAGAGAACAAGCCACTGAGAAGGAAATGAATCTCCAACATCAGCTCCTACATCCCTCCACCAATTACAACATGGCACTAGTGGACAGTAATCATAGCCCACCTGGGTGTGTTAAACACTCACCCATGTGCAGGCAGCCAATGCAAAACCAGTGCACCATTTTCATGCTCAATTTAGAACTTCACTCACATAATTCCTTTCCTTTGCAGAGGCTCACAGCCCTGAGATAAAAGCAGTAGTTATATTGCATGAGCTCATGTCAAATACTTTCATCAATCAATCCTTAATACTCTGTTCTGCTTTTCTTGTTATTGAGTAAACCCAAAGGTATAGTATTTTTGATTTAACAAGACTGGACCCCACCTGCCCACCCAAGATAAACATATGCTAAGAAAAAACTACCTTTTGTTCAAAGTTTTAGATTTAAAATGTAAATTATAGCATTACGTCATCGGCCTGTTTTATGGGTGAACAAGTGATGTTTATAAAGGTTTTATTACCCGGTAACATCTTCATTCAAAGCATGAACAATTACTGGACAACTATTTCCAAATTTAAGCACAGATGGGGAGCTCTAGTCACTGGCAGACAGAAAATTCCATATGAAAATCATTGATCCTCTGGGCTGACTTGTCTGCATCTAAAGATGGTGATTAGGAGACACTTTGTTAAGTATCCAGCATTTCTATCATAAACATGTTAGTTCCTTTTACTCTCATCTCTCTTGCCTTACTGCTTATCTTCTATGAATTATGTCTGAAATTTTCAAAGATGTCCAGTGTTTAGATGTGCAGGATTTGACTTGTAGGCTTCCTGAATGTTTCTACAGAATTCAGTTCATGACCACAAGATGGAAAATGTCAACCAGGGCTTTACTATATGCATCATTCCAGAAATTTTATGTACATAGAACCAAGGAGACTAATGCATAGATTGCTGTGCAGAATTCCATTGTTCTTATGTGAAAATCACTGTTTATGAGTGTTTGGTGAAATGAGAATGCATGTTTTTACATAGCTGTGGTTTTCTTAACTGAAGAATAAAACTGAATCATGACCTTTTTGAGAAAAAAAATATATGCTCTCCTGGGGTTTTTTAAAAATACAGGCTAGGAGATTTTTGTTTCTTTTTTTCTTCTTCATTGCAGTTATCCTTCTGCTAGCCTGTGGGCCCTTACAGTGACGATCTTTGTACCACAGCTGGTCTGAGCAATAAACTAATTTTCAAACCTTAGGAAGAGTAGCATGCCAAAGGAAACCTAGCAAAATATCCACACTGATATCAGTATTTTGGAGTAGAGCAGTACATAGAGATGTAGTGGTGTGTTTTTGATTTTATCAGTTTTATGTATGTATTTGTTCCTTGTTTTGTATTATTTTTTATAAGTTTTAATGGTTTGCCCTCATTGGTTTCACCCCAACCCCAGTTATATGTCAGTCAGAAGTTATACAGCCCCTGAGTCTTGTCTGTCACTTTGGGGTCTCTCCCAAAAGTCTGGAAAGTTCCAGTAAGGACCCCAAGTGATTGGACAAGACTTTGGCTGTCTCTCCACCCAAGTTATTGATTTGTTACAATGTATGTCATTTACCTGGAGAGCCATACCCCCTTGGTCCCTGATTTGTCCCCAGTGAAACCCATCCCTGAGTTCCTCCCCCCAATAAAAGGTGTTGCATTGGGGATTTCCTGCTTTTTTCCCACACCTTTTTCCCCCGCTGCTTCTGCTGAGGGGTGTCTGCTGGGGCAGATACCCTGATGAATAAAGCCAGCAGTTAACCCAGAACAGCCTCCTCCTTTTTTCCTGCTGTCGTTGCTTCACTCCTTTGGGCAAACAAGAACTCACAGGGGATCGGTGAGGTTCATCCTGCTACCGAGCCGTGCCCTTTACTGTCGAGGTGTCAGGGCTGGCCCAAGCAGAGAAAATACACCTCTACATAGAGGCATCAATCTACAAAAGTGATACATCATTTTTTACAATGTACCTAAGTAAAATGAGGGATAGATTTTATAAAAAGAAAAAAAAAAGGAAAAACAACAACACCCTCCCCCACCCCCAGGCTCCATCCCCAACTTTCAGAGTTAACAGGCAGCAGAAGAGAAAAATAGATGGGAATATTTTATTGATTAAATTTATAGGTTGAGAAGTGAGCCACAGAAAGATTGAACCATGTGACATCCCAGAGGTTTTTTGTGACATGCTGGGGCAGAGCCCTGATCACTCAGGTCCCAGATGGAAGTGAAAACATCTAGTTTCCAGAAACTACTGTAGATTAAATTGCAAGATCTTGTCACTGATGTGTTATTTACAATTAAGTTATGCTTACAAGGGTTCAGTTATAAAGGAACTGTTTGATTTAAATGGAAAAACTTGTTTCCTTGAGCATCTTCAGCAAATTGAGCACCTTCAGCTTTCAAGGACAAGCACTCATGACACAGATCTTTAACTTACCAAATACACTTGCATATAGAAAAAGTACATATTGCCCAAGATTTAGTTCTTCTGAAGTGAGTCAGGGTGTTATTACTGTTGTATTGAATATCTGAAGTTCATCATATTGTGGTCATCTGAAGTCCATGCTACCCAGAATAGATATTTATTGATGTGCAGAACTATTTCCAGGTCTGAATTCTAAAAGATGACAGAATGCTGAGTTTTACACTAATTGCTGGCTTATAAAAATTAATTAAGTAAAATTTTTAAAACAATTAATTAAGTAAAACTATTACTGTCTATAATAAGCAACTTCATCAACTGAAGTAATTAACTTCCTTTCAATGATATTGTGATATTAAATGAATATTACAATATTATTTGTAAATAACAAAAATCTATCAACATAGTTTTCCTTACATTTTGCAAGACAATATTGGATCTACCTTTACAAAAAATTGCAGCTGCTCTATCAATTCTCATCTTCTTTCCAAAATACTGATAGCTGATCTGCCTTAAAAATTCACTTTCTGTTGAACAGCATCTTTTTCAGTAATCTCTGTTACTGAGGATAAAACAGTTGTACACTAATGGATAACTGTTGTAGGAGCTACTAAATGATTGTGTGTTTGAGACACATGAAAGGCCAAACAGCTTGGAATTAAGTTCAACTATTGATAAGATGAGATATGAACTTAGTTTGCACATTGAATTAATTATCCTAAAATGATAACTGGCAACAGTTGAATAAGTCTTAATTCTTCACCTAACTTATTAAGGCTTATATAAGACTTTGGGGAATAGCTGCAGACTAGGTTAAAAGTTTCATTTGAAATATCTGTCAGGATTTCCTCTGAGAAGCTTGGAGGAAAAAACTGTCTGTCTTTCCCACAAGGTCTTCAACCGCAATATCTTCCAAATACCTTTTTCTATTACATAAATTTTATACCTCGACATTGGTGTCTCAACATTTATTGTATTTGGCTCTTTTGCAAACCACCTCTTTCCTATTTAAAAAGTCTCACAGTTATCATTTACACCTACATCCCTTCTACAGCATGTAAAAGAGCAAGTCTTACTCCCCTGTGCATACTTTTACGCACCAAGTCTTTTTAAGTAAGAGCATTACTGGGGTCCTAGATGTTTTAGTTGGTCAAATGTGGAAGTAACAAAGTATACACTCAAATACAAGTTACTATTTATCAGGATGTAAAATAATCTCATGTCAATCAGAATTAGAAAGTGTTTCTGACATGGGAAAAGTTCAGACCACTGAAGAACTCAGGAGCAACTTTGAAGCTGCTCTGGGCCATTATTGCATTAAGTGTGCAGAATCTTGAAGTTAAGTACAAACAGAGCTAGAACATCTCAGAGCATTTTGAAATATGAGGTTATGTATTGCTTAAGTATAAAAGTCAAAAGGGCAAGGTTAATATAGCATAAGAGAAAGAATGAAGGTGCAGAACAGCCTATATTGGCAAAAATTACTAGAGAAGGAATCAAAATAAATGACTCTGTACGATACGTTAGCAAAGACCTTGCTATTTCCACTGAGGATAAAATAAGAAGGCACACAGGAAATATGGAAACTAGGAAAAGACACTTTATTTTTTATCTTCATATGGCAATAAAATTACTTATATATATTCTGGTGTCTTCTTTTGGATTAAGGATCCTTTTTTTGTTTGTTTGTTTAATTCAGACAAGTGTCAGTCAATTTAATGACAAGAAATCAAAACATGGAAAATGCTGCATAGTACACAACCAGAGCTGAACACTGCTTTATTTTCTAGTTGTTAAAGTTAGATAATTATTTCAGAAATTTTGCTATTACAAGGTAATGTTTTCTTCAACCTGGCATGTTCCAGAGAAACTTTTTATTAGGTCATCAGCTCTGGGTTCTGAATATACTCTTGCATTAAAGTAAAATTTCTAAAACATTTAGCTTTCAATGGTCAAAATCCAAGGGCTTTCTCTTTCTAAGTGTGTTTTCAATAAAGTAACTATTTAAAACTTTCTAATTCCTTTGTAATGTAGCTGGATACATTAAAAAGTCTGGCTTTTTGTTCCATTAAATATATTTAAGGATGTAATCAGGTAATTACCTAAAATTGGTCTCTTGTTCAAATATGAGTGTTAGAAAACATAAAATATAGAAGTAGAACAGAAATAACTAGTATGTAAAACTAATTTTACTTGCAGGTGTACATATATGAGCTTAGTACAAAGTTATGCCTAAAGAAAGCTCTCGAGGAACAATGAAGTAATGATCTTTCATCATGTATTTGCACAGCCAGAAAATGCCACAGACTGCTTTCTTCCATTTACTGCCAAGGAATAGAAGCAAAACCTAAATATTTGCTGGGAGATAGGGGAGAATAGATATTTATTTTCTCTCCATCATAACCAGTAGCAACATGAAGCTAGAGCAGCTGAGAAAGTGTGTCCTGTGCAGTTAAGAAATAAAGTCTAAATTAAATTCAAGTCCATCTTGCAAGGCAAAAAGGAAAGGTAGCAGAAGGCAGTACCAACAGCAACAATGCTTGCTCAGATGCCTCATACATACAGAAGCAGGAAACCTCAGTGTTTAACACAAATAAATATCAACAATGTCCTCTATTGTTGAACATAAATATTCTGACACATTGCCCATGTTAGCAAAACTCCTCTGATCTGAAATATGAAACTTCTAGTCTGTGATAAGGGGACAGAAAACTATGTCTAGTTTTCTGTAAATATCCTGTGTTCTGTAAAACAACTGCTGATCCACTTACATGGTCAGACCTTTTAAACTAAATCTCCTTCTGGGTAACTTTTAATACAGAAGATGAGGTGAATGTTTTTATTGCCGTGAGTCTCCCAAAATAATTCCAATATACTTTTGGTGAATAGAAGACCAGATCATTGCTCAATCAGTCTGTACAGCAGCTTCTCACTACCTGTCTTGAAACTTAACTCCAACACTGATTCCCCTTTCTGAAGAATTCCTGGTTTTTAGATTCTCCCAATGAGCCTCACTTAACATTTCAAAATACTGAGGACTTTTGTTTATTATTTTCCATTTGGGGTGGGGGTTTTGGTTTGTTTGGTGTTTTTCCTTTTTTTGTTTGGCTCTTGGCTTTCCATTCATGTGTGTTGGCACATGCCATGTTGGCAACATAGATATCTATACTCCAGCTCATTTAGTCATTTATTTCTTCCTTCCCTGGTCAGTAATTCAGCAGTTTGGAACTGGTCTATGTATTAACTCTGCAGGTTTAGAGGAACTGAGCAGTAAAGAGTTATGACTGTTCACCTCCCAGCTTACCCATTTATAACTAATTTATAAATGTCTGTTCAGAATTCAATTTCCTCATAACCTCAAGGATAAATCCCTGGGGAATCTGCCATATCCCATATTTCTCTTTATCATGAAGATTTCCCTTCCTAACAAGGTGAAATGTGACCTGTTGTCCAATACTATTTTTCTATTTCTTTCTCAGCTGAGAACTGTTGGCAAGAACATGGTTATCGCAGCACAAATGGATTTTGCTGTAAATGTTATCTCTGATTACTGACCACAGGATTCTGGCATTGCAACAGGCAAAAATGGGAACTCTTGTGTTTGATCTTATGTCAGCTGCAGCTCTGCTGAGGAGAGAAAGAGAGGAGTGACAACTGTAGTGCATAAGTTACTGTTATAATATGATGAGCAGAGAATAACATTTGGAAAATTTCAACTTTGGTATGAATCCATTACAACCAGTGTTGTAAACTTACTTAATACCTTGTTCTGGCAACTCCTTTACACCATATCATGAGCAATGTTTCAATTTTCCCTTTAATATCCCTTTAATTTCCATGAAATATTTATTTATTTGTTTGTTTGTTTGTCACTCCTTATTTGGTTGTCAGATTAAGATAAACTAAAACAGAGACAAGTAATCAGACATCATATTTTTGTTGTTCATGGAACAGAAATACCAGTAATGTCACAGACCATGAAGGACAGCACCATTTGCTCTTCCTCGGGTACTCTGCTTTCTCAAGAGCCATTACAGATGTGGGGTGAACAGGTAGATTGAGTCCTGGGCTACAGATGAGAATCTGTATTGCATGCCTCATGCAACACAAATGCCCCTTTTCTGAAAAAGATTCCTCCTCCCTATTTTTATAGATGTCTCTGAAGCAAACATATTCTCATCCTGGATTTTATTCATGGATTAGCTAAAATGATGCTATTCAAAATATGTTACCTGAGACATGCATGTAAGAATACATGTTCTTTATTTGTTGACTTGCAGGCAATTACACCATCATGACATAGCATAGATCATAGATTAAATGTCAGAGAGCAAGAAGAAGCATTTGCAAAATATTAATATCCTGATGTAGCAATAAAAAGTACATCTTGGGGAAAAAGCCTGGTTTTCGTTATAAATAGCCTCTAGTATGTCTTGGTACTTGGCAAGGAATAAAGCTTGCCCACACTTAATTCTGTTTCCCTTCAAAACATGGTTGGCCGTATTGAAAATGCCCACTGAGAATAGTTCCTGGTCTGTGCTGAGTCCTTATTTATGCCTGGAACTTGTTGGTCATGGCTGTGACTTTTATGGAGAGCAGTCCAGCAATTCAGTGATATGGATGATGGAGTTTCAGGGTCAGGGGGCAGTATTTGGGAACATTCTTTTCACTAGTAAAGATGTAGTCCCAAGAACTGCTCTTGGGCTGCAACATAGTCTAAAACATCTTCAGAACTAGGGGAAAGAGATACTCTCTTCATGATTTGTATACCAAGTATATATTTCTGTGAAAATTATTTACAGAAAGAGAAATGAGACAAAAAAATTTATTTCAGTTAATGGGGAATATCAGGAAGAAAACAGTGAGATGGTAAAAATAATGTTGTTCTTATTTTAGGAAAACCCAAACTAGAAAAGCATTTGCTAATCTGATGATTTGGGGGTGTAGGGAGTTTGTTTGTTTTTTTTTTTTGTGGCCCCAACAATTTTAACTCTTATTCTGGAAGAAAAGTAAGACAATAGATCCCAGCAGAGTGAACAGAGAACACAGTAGTCAATAAATATAAAAACATAAGTCTGAACTATTCTACACCACATTTATATAATTTTCTAGCAAAATTAAGGTTTTAATGTCTTCTAAACATCAGTGATGATGCCTTGGGAAGTCTGACCTGAAACAGAGACTGGACAGAGCTAGAGAATAAGGAAAGTATTTATTGAAAAGCCTCCAGGATACACCTTGGACAGGACCGGAGCCTGACCAGGGCCACACCCAGGATGGACTAAAAATGGTCACAAAAGGGATGACCAGTCACGAGACCCCACACTTTTATAAGTTTTGGTCCATTTGCATATTGAGGTTTAATTGTCCAAATGCAGCTTCAGGTTGTGAGGTCCCATCCTTCTTGTTTCCTCCCTTCAGTCCACCGTTGTTTATGCTGTTGGGGTGAAAGATGTCCCTGGTCCTCAGCAGGAAAAGGATTTGTTTTGCCTACCTACTCTGTGAAGAGACCTTACTGGCACTAAATACAAGGCTCAGAAGTGCATCCCTAGGCAGCACAGAATCTGAAAACATGAGAGCCAAAGCTTAAGGCCTCTTAAGCTGTAATTAAATGGCTGGTTTTCAAAGATAATAGGCATCTGCTTCACTCATACACTTCAGGAGATAAAATATCCAGAATATTTTAAAATGGAAAGTTTTGGACTGGCAGTAGGTTTTAGGCATTTTACCTGTATGCATGAACTTGCAGAGGCACTATGGTGTTCTGGATGGAGCACTAAACACCCAAGAAATCCACATTTGCAAGTGCTCTATAAAAAGGTTTTGTTTGCATATCAGTCCACTCAATGGAAAAAGGCTCAAGGCGACCCAGGAGCATAACAGTGATTAACAACTCCCTTTTTGTTGTTTAACTATCATGTATCAAGCAAAAGAAACAGCTAGACACTCCTAGATGTCACAAGACTTCTGGATTCTGGGAAAACAAAAAATTCACAGCTTCAGTGAGCTTATTTGAACAGTGCACTTTGCTCACTTGCACTTTGGGAAAATCCAGGCTGAGTCTGGGCCTTCAAGTGACCCTGCAGACTTATGGACTGACTCCAAATTAAGCAATGGACAGAGGCTTCAGGTAAGATGTCTGAGCTACTGGAGGCAGAATGAAAAGAAAAAATGCTGACACAGATGTGAATCAAAGCTATAATTACATCATGTAACCAAATCCAAGAAATTTCTCAGCAACCCTTCAAAACAGTTCTGTCAGATGCCATACATCACTGAGATAGCAAACCTGCATAAAGGCACTATGGATTACATTTCTTGGATGTGAAAGCCCAAGGCAGTCTCCTCCCAGAGATCTACCAATGGGATTTTAAATTACATGGAACTTCTAAGCCAACACAAATAGAGGATCAGCCCTGGTGTAGTGCCTATAAAACATTTGAGAAGCAAAAAAATAAATTAAACAGATAACAAATGTGAAAAATCAAACACATTTAAAGCTATACAAAACAGAGACTGACATTCACTGTGAAACCATGTTGATGAAGGATGAAGAAGATCAAGAAGAATAAATTTTAAAAGCTATAAACTATATCCCACTAAAAATAAAATTAAAATGTCAAGAACATATTTATGTTTTATTGATAAATGAAGAATTAAATGTGATCAAGGAAATGCTTCTTTATTTTAAAGAGGAAAGGCAATAAATAATAGCTGTGTATGTAAGAAAAACAAAGAAAAAAATGTAATGAAATTATAAATAAATAAATGAACCTGATTTGGTTTGGGAAAAAATGCAAATAAATGAACTTGCTGGTAATTTAGTTGGCTGTTTTTCAATAACATGGTGGCATATGTAGTCCGCTGGAGTTCTTGAAGATCGTCTTATGGAAAGGGACAATGCTGCTTGTCAAATAGCATTCTGAACTCCAGCTGATCCACATAAAGAACCATCTCCAGCCTCTGTGATTCCAGCAACATCCATCTGCACCCTCTCAAGCATGGAGATACACTCTGAAGGTTGTAAAATCAGGTCCTGCAGCATTACATCACATAAAGACAAGTAACAACTTTCAAATTGAAGTGTGTGCCTGTAGGACATTTCCTGCTTCTTTTACCAATCACAACACCAAACTGTGATTGTGGTTTTCTCTGTTGGGTTCTGTCCTGCTCTACTACACCTCAGTGGCAGCACGGCCTTTTCTGATGCTTTACAGTTTTAAGATGCCACCTCTCCATTTTAATTTGAGATGACATCCACGAGAAGCCTTACAATAGGATGTTTTTATCCCTCACCCTGGCCAAATACCTAAGAAGATATGAGGCCTATAGGTCCCTCTGTAGCAAGCATGACACTCTCCTCCCTGCTTCCATTTGTTTGAATACTCTCGGCCTAGTAGAAAAGAAGGACGTGCCGTATGTTCTACAAATAGGTCTTTAATCTTCATTCAACAGTCGCTGTCTTGAGAGAAGAAAAATAAGGTTTTACATGATATTAAATGTTTAAAAAAGGCCATAAATAACCCTAAAATCTTTGTTCCAGAAACAAAGTAGGTAAGGGAAAATATACAAATGAAGTGGAGAATACAAAATGAATTCCAAGTATTTAAAAAAAGACACACAAAACAATCTTACAATTTCAAAATTTAAAATTTAGATGTTTTAGATGTTTTACATTAGAAGGCCTTGGATGTTACATTTACTTAGGATTTTCTATTTAGAAAGAAACTGTTCCATGTCAGGAATTCAGTCTTCAGGAGGAGGCATTAAGATTGTGCAAATTGTCAGATAAACAGATCAGTCTGTGCCTGTACAGAATGTAAAACACATTACAAAATTAATCCTGGCTGAGTCTTGAGACATTAGGATGATTCCAGATAATTGGAAAAATAAGGAAGAGCAATGACAAAAAAATCCTGATAAAATCTTTAAGGATGTGGCAAGTTACACTAATTAGAGTGTGAGTGATCTCAAGGACCATTAAATCACTTTGTTGTATTTCAGATTATACAGCCAGTGTTGCTGCTTAGCATCTCTGAACAGTTAAAACATGACAAGGAGAATTCAGCACTCTTTGGTAAGAACGTAGGAGAGCTGAATTCACTGCAGAAGTATTTCTGAAGTAGACAGCCATGATCCTTTCCTTTTTGGGACCTGAGTTGTCTCGCTGGGCATGTAGATATAAGCAAACATCAGTACTTGAAGGAGTGAAGAAATAGCCAGCACAAGTCCATGTGATATCTAGGACCAAACACGAGAAGCTGTTGACACCTTTGCTCCTCTCAATGTATTTTCAGGATCAACACTTGCATAACCCTGAAAATAACTGTAATTGGCAGCGAGTGACAGTTCCTGACAGACCCATGCAGGGCTTTTTTTATGTCATACTGAGGCCCTCTCCTTTAAAATATGTTAACTAAACCTTGTTTGCCAAAGGAAATTCATAGCACTCTCTTCCTTTCACATCTGAAAACTGTTCTTCAATATTGTCTTAGTGTAAGACATTGTGTTAGGAGAAATCTCTCCAGATGTAGTGAATGGTTTCATAACAACAAAAATCACTGCAGGTTTCAACATCTGTTAGGCAGTGACGTGCAGTGCTAGAAAGAGGGACACAATGTCATTTATGTGATAGAAGTTTTGCCATAAAATGCTAACTCAAAATGCTGGCTCTGGAACATAACATCATGTTTCAATGTACAGAAATTGCATCTTTTTTAGTGGTTTAAAACCATCTGCAAAGGATCTCCATTGTGTAACTGGTACTTAAGAGCAGTATGGAAAGGACAGGGGTGGCAGGGAGATGAGGGGTAAAGAGCTTTGCAATTGCATACCCACCCTAACTGTCCCCATCACAGCTCCTGGCTCCTCCTCATCATGTACTATTGAGTGCTCAAGCTTGTCTCACGTAGTGGTTTGTGTGGGGGCAGAGGGGTGCAGTGCATGTAGGACAGAGCAGGGCAAGACACAAGCTGCCTCCTGCTCCAGGAGCAGGGCATGCCACAGGCTGGGAGGGCCCACAGTGGCACGGAGATGCACACTCCAAGGTAAGAAAGCAAATCTCAGAGAGAGCACCAATGACAAAATTCACAGTATTCCGTCAAGAGAAGCAGTCACTAGCAACACTACTGACTGTATCAGCCTCTGCAGCAACTAAACACTGAAAGCAAGAAAACAACTCTTTTAATTCCTTTTCCTTAGCTGGCTAATTTTTGTTTAGTATGTTGTCTAGGCTGTAACCAGTTGGTAATAGACATTAGCAGTAGATGGCACAACCATATTTCTTTGCTAATGAAAACGTGGGTATGAAAAAGTGGTTTTATATTTTCCTGTTTTTTACAACAATGTAGCAATACTTATATTTGCGTTCTTACACTTGTGGAAAGCACATTATTTTTTTTTTTAAGAAAATCTTTCCTTAAGTGGTTATGCATGGAAAATATCAAATAGTAATAATAAAAAGAAAACAGATAAAGTGAGGATTAGGAGGCAGGATTAAAACTAAATGGCTACAAAAGCAACAATGGCAATATATAAATTCTGTATGCTTGATCACATGATCAGATATAATAATCTGTGTTTTATCTGTACAAAATCGTACTAAAAGAAGATGACAACATGACCTGAAGATGTTCAGAAGACATTATAAATTGCAGTCACATGCTTTAAAACATTTGAATAAAAATCCCAAACTGATAATGTTCCACTTAAAATTAGGAAGGAAAAATGTAATTGTCAGCTAAATCTACATCAATGCATTATTCAGTTGGAGAACACATGTACTGAGAAAAGGCCAGATTGAAAGTCATGAGTTTGTAGGTGCCAAAACAAATGAAAATCATTGCAGAAACTAGCCAGAACAGCACATCTGCAGCAGAAAAGAAATTAGCTGTCAATCTGGCAGTAGCCACTACAAAAAGAAAAGCAATATGTTACTTGATGGTAGAAATTTTGCAGATCTGAAGCCAGTTTTGTACTGAAGATTTACATACTGGAAAGAAGTGTTTTTATCTGGGGAAAAGGACTGTGGATGCCAGCAAAGCTGGCTGTCTGCTTTTCGTGGTTTACAAGGTTTTATGGAGGTCCCTTTCTGAGGCAGGCAAAATGTCCAATTTTGCAGTCTTCAGCACTTTTTGTATCTATATCAATTTATTCCAAAAATTCCACCTACTCTTATTTGCACACAATATGCTAGGTGCCCTGAAGGCAGTAATCAGACAGTAAATAAATACTATAGTGAGGAAAGAAAATAATAGAATCCTACATACAACACAATATCCACTACCCTTTCTATAGGCCAAACCCTTTCTTATATCCACTGTGCTCTGTGAGGAGTTAATTCTCTGCATCTCACCACTGCTCTATTTGAACACCTGCTCAACTTACCCTTTGCCCATTGCTAAAAAAATCCCAAGAGATCCTTTTTTACTCTCTTTTTGGAAGGAATAGGCACTCTCACACAAATACAGGAACTCTTGCAATGAGTTGACAAATTGTCTGTTCATTTCTTAGGCACTGATACAAATAAGTAAATATTTTTAAATGTTTATATTCAATGTTGGTGACAGTTCTAGAAATTTATAGGAAACTTTTCAAGCTTCTAGTCTAAAAATCTTTCAAGACTTTGAGCACGGAAACAGTCATAATCACCAACGCAATGTGTAGTGCCAGGATATAAAACATCCCTTTATCTCTATGTCACATATGCATACTTGTTATAAAGTGTCTCAACATTTATTGATTCTCCCAGACCTTTAATTCAAAGACAGAAGATACACTCTGTGTTTGTCTATATGTCTATAATTTTATATACCTAGATACAGGAATGTCACACAAAGCGACCTACAACTGCTATGCTTATTTTACCATTATGAAATCTATCATAAGTGTAGGTACAGAGAAGTGGTGGTGGTAGGTATAGCCAAATGTCTTGGACTCCATCCCTCACAAGGGATAATTTCAGCATTAGGCCTACTACCTTTCATTCTTATTTTCCTTTCAAGAACAAGCAGGAGTATTTTTAACCTAAAAACATAATTCCTCACTTCTTAAGATTACTTAGTTCTTCCAGACAGGTAATGGTTTTATGTGACCCTGTAGTTATTGGTCTAAACAAAGCATGTATCTGAATTTATCTGCAAGTAAAATTACCATGCAAAGCATCTCTTTACCTTGCACTTAATTTTAGAATTAATACAGAAAATCGCATGTTGAGTTCTGAGGTTACTAAAACATATAACCTGGAGGAGTCTTATTACCTTTTGATGTGACTTCTTCTAAGTCACATGCTGAATTACAAATATTTGATATATTTTTTGTTGTACTGGAAAATAAGAATAAAGACCATGGATATTTTGCTATTTTGAGCACCATATATATTCTTTGATCATGATACATCTGTATTAAGATCCATATTACACAGAAGGTTTTTTTCTAGGTCCAGCATTCCTATTCTGATCTATAAAATGTTTTAAATCAATATTATCAATATAATCCATAAAGGTTTCCAATACATTTCAATGGAAGTGCTTTTTCTATAACTAAAATCTTCTGAAATCAAAATGTCTGTATGGGTCTGTATATGCATTAAGCTGTATATAAAGAGTGAACCCGTGTAGCTAAAAGCAGGCAATATCTCTTTTCTTGTAACTTCCCCTAAAAATATCACAAAATTTCTGATAGTTATGGAGGTTGGCCAAATTTCTGGGCTATGTCCAGCCCTGGTCTATGCTACTCCATGAGATAAGCTAACTTCTTTAAACTAGACTCCAAAATCCAGTATAAATGTCACAAATTAAATCACCCCTTAAAACTCCTCTTTTCCAAATAATTTTTTCAAACCTATTTTATGCTTCTGAGCAACTAAAGGGAATTTTTATGGCTATATTTTAAAAACACCTGAGAGCGCATGTTATGCTGTGAGAGCTCCATCAACTGCAATTTGCAGTGAAGTAACTACCCCCAATTAATGTGAGGTATTAGCATGTCTGAGAGCTACAGTCTGGAGTATGGGGAAAGTAGAACTGAACCACCAGAGTGTCTCATGAACCAAAGATGCTAATTTATTCAGTGCTAGACAAGAAATAGGACTGCAGATCTCATAACATCATCACAAAAAATCCCTCTGGGAAGCAATTTAATTTGGCAGTTTGGCTCATGGGACCCTAGAAACCATTACTGAATCAAGATATCTAAAATGAAATGTTTTCTTATTTAGAGCAATAAGAACATTGCAAATGAATTCTGACCAAATGCATATGACAGTTCAGGACAGGCTGTCTGCTGATTTCAGAGGGTCTAAACACACTGTTCATAACAATCATGAAACACCTGGGATTGGAAAGACTTTAAATATCACCTAGTTCCAGCCCCCCAGCCATAGGCAGGGACACCATCCCCTAGAACCATGGAAATAGCACTTTATACATGCACTCAAATATATATACATATATTTATAAGGCAGTTACCTTCATATGCAAGGAGAGTAGATTGTAGCTAGAAAAAGATGGAAAGGGAAGGGTCTGGGTAACATAAATGAACTTTCAGGTTATTACTGATTGGTTTGGGTTTTTTTCTTAACTTATAAACACTCAGCTAAACAGAAGAAAGGGCTAGATTTTAACCTCAGTCAATTCTACACAACTTAGACTCATGGGGTCATTATTAAGGTTGGAAAAGGCAACTGAGATTATGAATCCACCCATTAACCCAGCACCATGTTCACCACTAAACCATATACCCAAACAGCTACCTCCGAATGCCTTTTGAAAACTTCCAGAGACTGTGATTTTATCACTTCCATGGGCAGCGTACTTGGCTGAAAACGTTTGTAATGCAAAGATTGGTGGTCCAAAACAGCTCGTAATAGGAGCAGTATATTGGGCTGCTGACTGGAGCACTCTGTAACTGCACTGGCCTCCTTTTCAGACAGAGTAGGGAGCCCTGAGAACAAACCAAGGACCCTGGGCTGGATGTCTGTACTAAAACATGAGCCCTTCTGACAGAGGCTGAAGTGAAGCAGAATTAAAATTTAGATTCATCTGTGTGTAGTTCTGGGAAATTATTAAGTCATACCAAACAACTCCAGGACAGGCTACAAATTTCAAATGAAAGTGGTAGTTGTAAATTGACATCCTTCATATGTTCTGACCCATAAACCACTCATCACTCCCTCTCCCATTTCTACTGTACAGGAAAATGAAGAAATCACAAGAGACAACTTTTGGTTTAAATTTTCTTGAAGGGTCAGGCTGATGACAGGAACATCTGGCAATTGAAAGTGGCATACTTCTAATAGCTACCTAGGAGATGAGGTGCGAGAAGCACTATTACCCAACTGAGACCTAAAAAATTCAACAGACATGACAGAGGAGAAAATCATAGCTTTTAATTGCATCCAGTTGTTACTTTGGAAATAAAACAATCAGCCTTAGTGATGGCTTGATTATCATATTGGCATCCTGTCATCTTGTAATGCATTTAGGAATAAAATTGCTGATAGCCTGGTATTTAGTGTTTATCTACTGTGTATTTTAAGGTTATTGAGTTACACTTGAAGGCCAAAGTCATTTGTAGTGTAAGTGACAAAGCACAAACTGCATTCTACTTAATCTCTGGACAGGTGTTGGAAAGAAGGCCAAATAGTGACATATGTATCAACACCTCTGCTTAGAATTTTTTGCCCGTGATGTATTTGCCACATCAGCCAAAGACTTTTACTCCTAACACTCCTTCTGCTAGAGTATAATCATCTTTAGTACCACTAAAATAGAAAGTTACATTTTTTAATCACCAAGGAAAAAGAATTATTGCAATGAAAAAGCAGGAAAAAATTTATGCCCTGTCAGATTAAAGAATTACCAGACAAAATAATTGCTTCTCGTATTGTGCATGTTTTCTGACCTCTTAGTGCCCTATAATTACATTGAAAATGAAGGGGGAAATGGTGATATATTAAATAGAATAACATAATTTTCTCACCTAATGAAAGTTCTTCACCGTCTGACCAACAAACTCAAATTTCTTGCCAAAGCCATGCTGGCTGTCTTGAATCACAGCCCTGTCCTACATGTGCCTTAACAAAACTTCTAGAAGGTTCTGTTCCATGATGTTCTCAAGCACAGAGGTGAGGATGACAGGTCAGTAGTTCCCAGGGTCTCTTTCCAATGTTTTTTGTAAAGATGGGTACAATGTTTCTCATTTTTCAGTCACCTGGAATTTCACCTGATTGCCGTGACTTTCCCAATGTCACGGGGAGTGGCTTGCCCACCCCACCACCAGGAAAGACTCGTAATTAGTTGAATATTTTCAGAAAATACATCAATCAGGAAAAAAAAATAAGATAGAAAAAAACATTTCTGTGAAGAAATCAGTGGCTAAAATTGTTAACACTTCCAAAAGCTTTCTTTTCACAGATATTGAGAAGCCAGACATCATTAGTAAAATACATAGTTTTTACACTGCTGTCTGTTGATGGCCAGAAGCTAGACCCTCACCACAGTCTCTAAGTTTTAACAGAAGTCTCAACACCAAAATGTAGGATTTTGTTTTAATTTAATTCTTCCAAGTTTAATGCTTCTGAAGCATTTTTTACGATTTTCTGGAACTGATATCTTGGTTTTTTTGCCCATCAATATTATTCACTAAAGCAATGGATATTATTCCATTTTGTCACACCTATTTGCCAGTAATTTGTAATCTTCACCCAGAACAAGCTCTGGATTTAAAGAGGTTATTTGAATTCAGAGAGTTTTGTTCTGAAACTGGTAGCTGTTCTCCATATGTAGCTGTTTCATTTGCCTGTAGTATAGCCAGATAGGAGAAAAAAATCCACTTTTAACAGAACCCCAAAAAGATTTAATGTAATTTCCTGTATCTTTTAGCAGTGTGGTTCATAGCACATGCCTTTCTCTTAATTCCACAAACTGTTCCCTTGATATCCTTCAGGAAACACAAGCTGCAATATACAACTATAGAGTCTCTCTCTTTTGTTTCTTTCCCTGGGAGTAAACAATATTGTCCAAGAATTGGGGTAAACACAAGCAAAATGCTGAAAACATCATAGTTATTTTACAATTTTTACATAATTATCTCATCTGCAATGTTCAATAGAGAAGCCTCTAATATGTATGGATGCAGAAGAAAATAAAACTGTTGAAACAGCAAGAATTTATAAGACATTTCCCAGTGCACTTAGAGACTCAGGAGTTTTGGGGCTGAGGCATGAACTCACTTATCTGGATTGGTTCTGACTCAGAGTCTTCTTACACATTCTGCTTTAGTGAAGTTAAACACATATTGGTTAACATGGACTATCTAGGAAACAAGAAATCAGGAGTGGTATAAAAATAACATGGGAAATTTGCAGACAGAAAATAATCAAAAACTGCACAGACAACAGAATCAGGAAACCATTTTCATGTGACTGTCAAATAGAGATTATCAATAATGATACAGAAGTATATATAAATATGCACACAGGTGTAAACATAACAAACTAGTATATATAATACAGAATACTAAAAAGCATGTTCAGCCATCAGAGAAATATTCTATCTGGACACATACTTCACACAAAAATTGACAAGAACAGAATAAACCACATTGCCAAAATACAAGTATTTAGGTTTTTATTTTTACTTCTTAAGTGCTTGATCTAAGACCAATCAAGGCATTTCTATTGCGTGAGAGCTCAGTCATCAATGCATTGGAGAAAGGATATGAGAGGCACAGAAATGTCATTCAGAATTAATGTCTTAAGCAACATATGGACCCCTTTCTCTTCCATCTTTATATTCAGTATAAGGTTTCTCCATGCTCTGGTTAAACACACAAACATCAGACAATTAATGCAAAGTCCAAGGCCTCTAAAAGATAATGAAGACCTAGTGTTCTGAGATGGATAGCTGAAAGCATTCAAGATTCAATCCCTTTTTTCATAGGGAATTTCTGGGAGAAAAATTTCAAATACATTTTTCTAAATATTCTCTGAACTCAAGTAACTGCTCATGTTAATTACAGGAAAGCCTGTATAAATAGGAAGTCATGATTTTTTGACCTCTTGCTGAAGTCACCCTTTCTGTCATTAGGACTGCTCATACCCATGTTGACTGTAAGCCCCATGCAATTTTTCTTGGCATGGTTAATGCAGCTGGATTTAATTTTTTTTAATTTAAAAGCCTTCTATGGTTTTAAGATGTTCACATAAATTAAATGTTTCTATTTGAGGCTACTGGCAGTATGGCAGATGCTTCTGTCAGGCCTTGAGCTGTGCAGGCAAAAGCAGGGAAAATGCACGAGAAGGGTTGTGTTGCAAGAATTGGCTCAAGCTCTTTCTGTGTTTACAAGGGCACTGCAAATGGAGTTTGCCACTTAGGGGCCACCTCCCTCAGTTCAACCCTACCAGCATACTCATGTGCCGCTAACTTGTTCTTCAAGGCACAAAGTATCCCCCGAGTCTGCACTGCCCTAGATCTGCGTTCCCCTTTCCAAACCTGCGCCCAAACCCTGGAGATATTGCCTCTACTGCTCACAACACTTCCTGCCCAGGCTGATTTTCTGCATCTCTGGTATGTGATATCAGCCTCCCCAGACCAAGGCGTTTGCTCTTCCTCATACATCTCAGCTCCACAATCAGTCTAAACACCCTGGAAATGCTTATGCTGAGTTGATGTGAACATAAGGGCTTCCTTAACCTCCAAAGCCTGAAGGGGACTGCTGAGGAAGGGAAGTCAGAAGAAACATCCTTCCTCTGCAGTGCCCTAGGAAGAGGCTGGAATGGAAAGCCTGTTGCAGCTATTTATTTTGCAGCTGTGCACGGACCAGCCACTGCCTGCACAGAAGGAGAGGGCAGGAGAACCTGCTCCCATTCACCATCGAGGCTGGATCTGCTCTCACCACACTGTAAAACTTGAATTATATTTTGTGTGTAATGGCAGATGAGAGAAGATAACTAATATGCAGGTAAATGATCAGATCTTTTTGTCTCTGATTTCCTTCAAACTTTGAGGTTTATTTATTTTCTTAAAAACACAACAATATTTTTCTGGACAGCAACAGAAATAAGAAAATACAAAGTAGTTCCCAATATCTGCATTTTGGTACCCTTTCTCTTTTGCCAGCAGTCAAAAGTTCTGTCATAAGACCAAGAAATTTTAAACTAATTAAAACAAAAAGAGCTGTAATGTAGATCACATGGCTAAACACATTTGCCTGTATCTTAAGAAAAGCAAGGCATAATTTTTGCTTGTTAATCTTTCTTCCTACAGTAGAGTTTCAAACAAATTTTACACTCATTACAGGAGAACCAAAGATAATTTAGTCTGACCCTTTATTCTATTTTAAAAGATGATTTTCACTTATTTATTTTGGAGTACTCTTATTTTACCCTTGGGATAAGAGATAAACCAAATTCAAAGGCTCTAGTTCAGGGCTTATTGGCTTCAGTGGCCTCTTTTCCTCTGTCATTACTGGAAGTCTCTGGCACATTGAAAAAATTACCCTAAAACCTTTACTGTACAGAAGTGATTCTGTCAGAGGCACCAAGTAATTTCCATGGGATGATTAAAACCTGCTTGATTTACTCATGTGAAGAAGTTGAATTTGATATAATAGTAGTAACTGAAGCAGGAGTGGTTATCAAAATGGATTAGTGGGCTTTAGGGAGTTTCTGTCAACTGTAATATGGGTGGCTCAGGCTGACAACTTCCTATGTGTAACAGCCCAAGTCTGTGAATACAAACCAGAAAACACCAAGATAATAGCAAAAATAGCAAAAAATACATTTCAATGTCTGAAAAATTCCATATATAAGGGGTAACTATATAGTTAAATAGGTTGTTTTCATTTGGAAGCAAAAGTAATTTTAAATTTTTTAGAGTTTCATTTGCAACAGCTTTACAAAAGCTGTACTTTTAAAAGTGATGTTACCTCATCCAACTCTGACAAACAGCTCATTTTTTAGAATTACATTTATTTCAGGTAAATAATGAAATTAAATTCCTTAATATACTTATACAGCTCCTTGGTCGAAGTCCCTCCTTCCATTTATTTTTCTATTTGTTTCATTAAGTTGCTTATCAACAGTAAAAAAAAAAAAAAATCCTATCAAACAAAGATCAGCATCTTTTATTAATCCTGTTTTAGACATGCAGAACTTCTGAATTAAGTATAATCAGAATTAAGTGGCAGTAAAAAAGCTCATGTTACCTACTTCCCAACCCATTTCAGTGTAGCTGATTTATGATGACTCTGAGAAGATTTTGTGCATAACATCATATCTGTGTAATTTACCGCAAGGACTAGATCAGTCAAGAAGGATATTAGACAACTTTTTTATTACCAGCTAAGACTAATGCTATAAACTCAGGGATTAAACAGCATGTACAGATTCATGTCTGGACATTTCAGGTTTCAAGACACATTGGCAGAGCTCATTTATAACATTCTCCTCCTCGGCCAGAAGTGTAGATTTAGACGTTGTAGATTTAGTTATTTTCAAGGAGAAGTGATCAAGCTGAAATATTTTCACAAGCTTTACTGTATAATAAAGGGAGTTTTCTGATAGAGTCTTACACATGGCCAGCGTGTAATAAGCCCCTTGAAGATGTATCAAGTCTGAGGGTTGACCTGCAACTTCTCAGAGTAGCAAAGATTTTAATAAAATAGAAAATAACAATCAAAACAGAAACAAAAGATCAAAAGCTGTTCACGGGTGCCAGAGAAGCATCTGACACCTGACTAAGACACTCTCAAAAAGCCCCTGAGCGCCTCTGTGCCCATTCTTAAGTCTACAATGATCAAGGAGGGACAATTTGGCTTGCTGCCAACAGAAACAGCTACAGGTTTTGAGAAGCATTTCAAAGCTCAACCAGTGCCCCTGTGCTGGCACTGGGCCAATGCCAATGAGCAGAGAATGGAAAGTTCTGATGTGTCTTTATAAAAGTCAGGGGTAAAACTGAACCCCCTTTTCCTTATTTGGAAACACCTGCTCGGGTGTAGGGAGCGCATTCCTACAGTTTTCAAAAGTATCTCCAATGTAGTCTAAAATTATCCCCAAAGTAGTCCAAAGGATTTTGTCTCATCTGTAATAACTCATCAACAATAACTCATCAACACTTTAAAACAGAATAGGAAACATATTTCCTTTTCCTAATGGCCTATTTTGAATGTAAGCTCATCTAAAAATTGAAATTAAAATACTCTGTCTTCACAAGAAATGGTTCCAAAACCATGTCTTTTTATAAGACCTTAGTTACATGAGTTAAGATTTTTGGCTATCATCCACAGTCCAAGGGAAAACCAAAAGCCATTGGTCTGTTTCTTCTCTTCCTATTTTCATTTCCCTTGTTTTATTCATAAAGCTAAAGATTATTTAATTTGTTCCAGCTACCATTGGGTGTCATGGGAGGCAAAGGTTATGCCCTGCTCAGCTGGGTACCACTGGGTACCACCAGTTTGACCATGGTCAGCATTACCCAGAAGTGACCCAGCTCTCTACTGCAAACTCAGAGGTTGCATAAATTGGCTGTTCAATTCAAAATTTCCAGCTGAAAAACTGGAAACAAAACAGCCAGACACTGCTGGATGGTTTCCTGGCCAGGGCTGGCTCATGTCAGGTTAGCAGAGAACAGGGTGGGCACAAGCTCAGCTATGCTCATCCTCATTCAGCAGGAAATAAATCACAGTGGTCTGTCAGTTCCTTTGGGCTAAATCCTTCTGTCTTTGAATTCCCTGGGTTTTAGCTCTATTTCCACATTTTAGGATATTTTAGAAGAAAGCTTAAAACCAGGAAGTTTTGTGCTGTTTGATATCAAAGACATCTTATTGTCACCTAGTCTTTGATTATGTAGGGTTTTTTTGTTACTGGACAGTTATTTTGATTTCACTTGGATAAAAAGGTCCCCAAGATCTCTCACCTTCTCTGTGTCCTCATTCCACTACTGGGAAAATACTGAGCTTTCAGCCCATAACAAAAATTATTTATTTTTTTTTTTACTGAGAACCAAGAATATTTTTGAGCATCCTCAAACAAGTTCTATGGATGTGTCTTCCATTTTATCAGTCAGAGAGGTTCTAAGGAGATAACATTATTTTCCAGTGTCATCAGAATGTCGTAAAGCTGTTAATATTTTTATATTAAAAACAACGGGATATTTGCCGCTGGTTCTAATGAGGATAGGATTAGGGCCAAAATCTTAACTGAAGGGTTGTTTTTTTTAAGAAGAAGAATTATTTCATACCATTCCCTTGGTTGTGCTTTATCTGGCTAAACTGCATACTCTATGTTAACTATTTATTTTCAACTGGATAAGGCAAAAATCATTTTTGTTGGCATTTACTCTTAAGCAAACAAGTCCTTAGAAAGCCTTCAGAAAAGAAATCCACTTAAACCTTGTTTTGAAGCATAGTTTAATATTTTAATATTTTACAATTAGACTTTTATGTTTTTGAAATTTACTTGATTGTAACAGTGGATAGAAATTGCATCTTCAAATAAAAGTAACTAAGTAACTATATTTTCAGTCCACTATTTTAAAATTCTGTAGCAAATATTTTCACTTGAATAAAATACTTTGTGTGTACTATCTCAGACATTTCTTCATGACCGCAATCACAAGCTTTTAAACTCGTATCCTGAGAGTTATTTTATTTTTACTTTTGTCTTTCAGTTCAATAGTGTATCCTGATCAATCCTAAAATTTATAAGGACAGCAACTGTAAAAATGTTGAAATATGCTTGAGAAACATACCATAGAAAATAGCATCCAAACAGATTTTTCCCAACCAGTTTATCATTTGAAACAGGACTGTAAAAGCATTGAATAAGAAATAAAAATTTATTTAAGTATTTACTCATTTGAACACTGTCCAATGTTCTCTGAAACATAAGGTTAAAATAATGGAGATAAGAAAGAACATGCTATCTTCCTATGTAGTTCCAGTTTTACTTTGATGTTTAACAGCTCTTTATGCATTATTTTTAGTAGTGGTAGGTCAGTTTTCTGGTTTGATTTTATGGGTGTTTCATAGAGTGATCAGTAGGAAATAGTATTGAAACCATATCAAAAAATGGTAGTCCTTCAAATTGTTTTGTATTTTTTCTTATGTGGCGCATTTTTATATAAGCCACTTGTGTACTATTTTGTCTCACTATATTTCCCTCCTTTTAATTCATAGTAGCCTTTGAATATAATTTTCAAATTACTTTCAAATATAATTTTCAAAAGTCATTGGTATAGCTGCAGCAAAATTTTCATTTTGCTTACTAAGTTTGACAGCATTTTTCCGATCTGCATGTCACTAGCATTGCCAGACTATGGAAAACGTATATTTCTGTTAAGAAATAAAGATCAAATTCAAGATCTTAAGTATTTTTCTGTAAGTTTTTTGCGGTACATACTCTGCCTTACTTTAAAGTATTTCAGAAAATTTTATATAAAGTAACTATATGACAAAATGTTATTACCCTGGTTTTGGGTCTCAAGTCAGTGGGAGAGGACGTGGCCAAGACCCAACTGATATTTGATACCACCCCACATCATCATTGAGGCAGGGCAAAGAGGCTCCTGCTTTTGTGAAGAGGGGTATTATTCTGGTGAGAGAAAGCATGTCAGGCAAAACAGACTGGTATTGTTTTATTTTGTATGTAAATAATCTCTTTGTCTTATACCTTTTGTTATTAATATTGTTGTTCTTACTTTTTTTCTTATATGTACTAGTTTGAGAGCACCAGTGGGAGATCCCAAGTCAGAAATACAATTTAATAGGAAATGTAAAATAAGTGCACTAATCTACAGAAACACTGACAGAGTTGTGTGGACATCCTGTTGGTCAGGGTGTTGGTACAGTCCAATTAAATGCTGGCTGCAGTCCTCTTGAAGCGATATATGCGGTTCTGTTGAAGCAGCGATCCTACAGAAGGGTTTGATCTTGCTCTGAAGGTCCAGTGGTGGTTATGGAGCTCTTGCGCTCTGAGAATTCAGTGGATAAGGCTGCCTGTGGTGTTCCAAATCTCAGATTATATCCAGGTAGGAATCCTTGATTCCCTCTCACTGGGTGGAGCATCTCACAATGGGATAATGTAATTGTATCAGTCATGCAATGAGCCTTAATGGCCCATTAACAGAGGATAGCCCCTGGAGGGAAGATATGTCATGGAAGAGATAAAGAACACTGCCCCAACTGGTTTTAACACCTTATGAAGCAGGGGATAGAATACATAGTTTTAGGTACATCTTACAATGTAACCTAAGACATGAAGTAATTCCTTTTTCCAGAAAATTGTTATTATCTTAACCTGTTATCTTTGTCTTTTACACCTCCCATTCAGGAGGGGAGAGGAGTGGCTCACGGTCTTTTTAGTGGGAGTTCCAAATTGAAGAAAACTATTTCTAAACCACAACAGTTGTGGAAAATACTACTTAGTCAAGAACGATATGGCAGTCAAGCTGAGTTTTCTTAAACAAAATCATCAGCTATTGCTTTCATTGTTCCTTATGACATAGAAAATTATGGATGCTTAAAAACCCATGGCATTCAACTATTTGTCAATCTTCAATGTTTACAGATCTAACTCGAACCGAATGAAAATATCATAAGATTTTTCAGTTTTCTGCATGGAATTCTTCCTTATAAGCAGTGCAGCTTTCTTGAACATATGATAAAAAGCAAAACTTTCATCATACTAGTTCTGATGGGACACTGCACAGCAGTTTTTGAAGATAACATAGCCCTCTTTTTTTGTTGTTGTTTGTTTGACTGCCTTTGAGATATCCTGTGAAATATAGAGGACATTATATATTTACATACTTCAGACATTCTTAAAAAGGTAGTAACTATCTGAATCTGTAAATGAAATTTCTCCCAGAAAAATATATCTGAATGTAAATTTAACTGTATGCACATACTTAAAATTCATTCAACAATATTTTATTCTAATTAGAAGTTCAAAAAGGCATGTCAACAAAAAGAAGCTGATTTTGCAGTTATCAACAAATAAAAATAACCTCATAGATCTGCTTCTAATGGAATTAGGTGATACTGTCGAAAATAAGGGTAAAAGATATTGTTTTCAATCTTTCAACCATAAACTGTTAAACTGCATTATTATAACAATACTATGCTGTTTTATAAACCATCATTAGTAATAAAACAGTAACATTTTCTACATTTGCTGCAGATTTACAACATATCTCTGTGGGTTAGTTCTGGAAAGCATTTGAGGTGACCTACTGCTTGATTTTGCTCATTATTTGAGGCAGGGTTGAAAGCCAGACGTGGGTTTATTACTGTCACCTCATCTGAGGGAATGACCCCCAGCTTTTAAAGGCTCAGAATATTTTTGCTTCTGCTACACCAAAGTGTTTCAAGATTGTACTGAAAAGCAACTCAGTTTTGAGTTAAGGTATTGGCCTGTATTTATTTTTGTTCTAGTGTATGAAAAGCCTGCTCAAAAGTGGATAAAATTATTTGCTTCATTTTCATGAGATAGAAAATATTTTAAATTCTAATAGCAATTTCTCTTTTTCTTGCTTTTGTTTTCCAATCTCTATGCTTCTGATACTCATCAGAAAGATTTAACAAAGGCTTCCAAAAGTTTCCTAGTGTCAGTGATTTGTACTTGAAGTAAAACACTGGTTCAGCTGAAAATAAAAACAACACTTGATTTTCTATTACTAGTAAAATATACTCAGGAAACCAAACCAAAAGAAGCACCCAATAAAAATGAGAATCTTGTTTTGACATCAAGCCAATACACATTTTTCTCAGAAGTAACAACAAAGTATCCAATGTATTTTCCCTGGCTTAAACTTTACTATCAGAAAGATAACCAAAAATCCTCTTCCCCCTATTTAAAACAAAACCAAAAGGTAATACCCAGTTGATTTCCATTTTGACAGCATGAACCCAGAACACTGTGTTGGGACATCTGAAATGGAATCTCTGACTTGGGGCAGACACAAGTGGTCAAAGAGTACAGTTGAGTGGTCAAGTATTACTGCTGATAAAGTATCTCATCCATCAAAAAACAGCTTGAGGGAAGAGCTGAAAGAAGAAAAGAAAGCCAAAAAAGAAGTATCTGTCTTATATTGTATTTGACTTAAAAATCAGTATCAGCCTTGCTTTCTTAAGGGTTTTGTTATCTTTCTGTAGTTACCAGAAATTTGCCTTTCTTTAGGGAAAAAATTAGTTTTCCCTTGCAATAATGACAACTGCTTACCGAAGTTTCCATTATTAGTCTGATTTAGCTTTAGAGTAAATCTAAATCACTCTTTGGGACCATGGAATTAAGCACAGTTCCTGGGATTTTAAGGCTCAGTACTGAGGTGGAAATGGCTTGGGCCTCAGGTGGAGTAAGAGCTAGAGGCTAGGATTGCCTACAGGCATTAGGATCTAAAGGAAAGCCCATTGGTACAACCCACAGCAGCAGGAAACATGCAGACCTAACTTAGAGAGTCAGATCTGGTGAGATGAAAAATAATTAATTGGCTTTTTTGTGTGGGGAGGGCTGACACCACTCTCTAGCCTCTCCATTCAGGCTGGCAAAGGAGCAGAATGGCACTAGATTTAAGGGTGATCATTTTTTTAATTTTCATAAGGCAGCAGTGTAGTGGGTTCTTGAGCAAGGTAATGGGAAATTATATTCCCAAGCCCACAGAAACAGAGCCTGTTTTGTTTGACTGGCAGAGGGTAATTTTGGTTCCTTTCCCTTTCAGCAAGTCTTTGTTTTAACAAACTATTTGTGGTTTCTGATGTTTTCTAATATACACATATAGTAATACAAGATGATGCACAAAAATTTAGGAAAAAACAGTTGAAAGCAGTAAGGAAAAATCTCAGCAGATTAAAATTCAGTGGAAAACCAAACTGTGTTATTTTGCTAATTCACAATTGAGAATGTCTATAGCTTACTTAGCTTACATTATTTCTGAGTTGCAATCACAGAAAACTAAAATTAGATTTATACTTCATATCATCACCCTCATTTGCAGACAGGTGATTCAAATTTTTTTGAAATTAACTTTCTCCTGCATGAGACCTCTCTCCTTCTGTCTGGCTTTAATTCTGACTACAAGGAGCAGCTCTTGCAGACATTTCATTATTCAGCTTCTTGATAAACTCATGGATTAGAGATATTCAAAACCCCTATAGACATATGTAGTCAGAAAAGATATTAAATTTGTATTAGTAGCAGTCAAAAAAAGTGCATTAAGCCTCTTGGCTCTCCAGAGCATCTGGGAGTGGTATCTAAATATTTTCTTTCGCAAAAGGTTTATGTCTGCAACATCTGAAACTCTCACTTGCCCCAGTACTTTTGAATAACTCCTTGACAAGGAAAATAAATTTCTTGATTCTCCTTATAGTCATTAGTGAGGCTACCTGTCTGCATTCCAGAGTATGTTAACAAATCATATTACGTAGCTTAAATTTGTCTCATTGCTTTCAAATCAAATTCATAACTACAGCTATGTAAACATGTTCTAGACTTCTAGAGTTGTAATTTTAATGGTTCATGATCTCATGCAGATCATGAACAGTTTGTTGTAGTATGATAAACACATTGAAGTAAAAATGATACATTTACTTCAAGTGATTTAATAGGGTACTTACAGTTTAAGTTTTTTTGTAAATTGGTGCATAAGTCTGACTATTGTAAATAGAACCTGTTGTTTTACAGACTCCTGTTTTGATACAATCTTTCTGGAAATAGATATTTATTTGTGAAGGCCTTCTTTACAATTCAGAATAATTAACTTTTACTCAAAACACCTGACTATTCCCAGGAGCCACTTAGGAGCAAGTGGATCAATCTATTTGGTTGCTGGTCTATTATATTTAATATATATTTCCAGATCACAGAGTTGAAAGGGATTCACAAAGATCATCAAGTCAACCTCCTAACTGAATGGCATATAGGGGGATTGGATCCACAGCCTTGGTACTATTAGTGCCTTGCTCCAACCTCTGATCTCAGAGTCATTCTGCAATGATGAAGAGACATTGTCTGAGGGAGGGTTCAGCTTGAGCTGCTTTGAGCAGTAAGCATTTTATATCTAGCTGGAAACAGAGACATTTATCTTACCTTTGTACCAAAGATATCCAAAAAGAAGTAAATAGTGTCATAATATGCAATGGTATCATCATTGTCTTTAACTACTGCCAGCATTTAAGATTCTCCTTTTAATTTCTTAGCATTTATTTTGAATTAGTAAGTCAATGAGAGTCATAGCTGGGGCAGCACAGAGGTAAAGTTTGCATGACACCTGCACCAGCCTTAAATATCAGCCAGAGCTGGTTTTGACTCTGCTTTCCTGAGCACTAAATTCACTCAAGTTCTGAAATGCAAGAAGTGATGGTTGTTACAGACAATTACTTTCTGAGCATTTGAGGAGAACAGAGTATGCAACTATATCCTCATCTGGATTTAAGGTTTAGACATACCAACAAATTTACAGCAATAAGAAGATGTGCTGATATCACTAAAATTAGATACTGGCTAGATTTTTTAACGGAGAAATAAACAATAGATAATGAGAATATATTTTTATTTCTAATGAAAATGTTTTCTTACTAAGACTTTCAGTCCTGAACTTGGCCTATGTTTTTTCTTCATATGCTCAGACTTTTCTCACTGTAGGCCAGCTTTCCTGGTAATGTGCATTATCACAGTGAGCTCATTCTCATGTAGCTCTTCGTATTTCTCAGAATCTGGAGATTGAAGGACCAATTAATTTGGCTAGGATAAAATTAAATAGAAACATCCAGAAAAATTGGGAACTTACTTGTTGATGCTGGCTGCAATGACTATTTTTATTGTACTGTTTTTCTTTGCAATACACCACTACAAGTTGGAAAATACCCTAAAACCTGAAAACAAGCTTGGAAGGCTACAGTCTAAAGATTATCATTACTCTCCACTAAAATTATTGACAGCATCAACTAGCCATTTTAAATAGTGAAGAAAGTGTAAAACTTAGATGCAGCTAAGTCCAAACTAAGACCTACCTTGTGTTCTAATTATGCTTCAAAAATTACAGTAAATCACTTTTGTGAACACGCAATTTGGCAACTACAAATGCAACTACAACTTTAGATTGCAAGACAAATTACCTGGGGAAGTCCTCTGGCTTCTGTATGGCAGGCACCAAGGAAATCAGACTTTCAGCAGGAAGAAACAGATCCTGAAGTAGGAAGGAAGCAAAATTCTTGGCTTGTTCACCACATGCCTCTCTAAGCAATTTCTGCCAGTGCTAAAAGGAGATGTGTAGGATTCTTTAATACTCCATGTGTTAATGACAGTATTTAATCTCCATGTTAGAAGAGACGTTTTCACAGTTGCCATAGATTTATAAATCCTAATTCATACATTTTCACCTCTTTTTCCTGTGAAGCTTTGATAAAGCTCATCAGAAAGCAACACTTATGAGGGATTTTTAACTGATTTTTGGTTTGACAGAGATTTTGTTTGAATAAAGAAATTTCCATATTTTCTCTCATTTTCACAAGAAATAAGAGCTGTTCGTGGAAATTCAAGTTCATCCAAAAACTTGAAAACTCTGGAGGGAACTAGTAGTAGTGTAGTTTGAGTGGTGTTGTGTGATCTCACTGGGTGAAAACCTTGGATTTGGGGTTTTGGTATATAGCAATATGTGTGGACCAATCCAGTAATTGTCTTTTCACTGCAATGATTACAAAGCCCTTTAACAGACAAGAAAGATTTACAATTGCACCTACAATTTCAAAGTTTGGTTTCAGGATACCAATGAAAACACTTCCTGATGTGGAAAGGTTACCTGAATGTCTTGTTTGCTATAATTAGGTGGTAGTGTGTCAAAACACCTAAAATTGAGAGGATATGTAAAAGGTGGGTTTGTGCTATTGCGACAAAGTTGAGTCTATTTAATTTAGTAAAATTACTCTCGTGAATGAATGTAACAAGTTATAAAATCTGTTCCAGTGGTTTTCATTGACCACTGCATATGCAAATCCTTACCTTTAATTTAAATGGAGAATCTTAAGGGAACTATCTCAATTGTAAAGGAGAGACAATCCCAGAGGGGAAAAACAAACACAACAAAAACCACCAAGAATAATATGTCACCCTCAACCTTACTGCTTTCCAGGGACAAGTTTATCTCACCAGCAAGAAAATAAGGTCTCGTGTCAGTCAGCAAGAGAGATTCTCTTACATCCATGCCAAAGTAGTGACTCTTAGACACAAAAGCACTGCCATTAGGTGAATGAAAGTATTAAAAGAAATAGTCTGACTAAGAATTGGACATAGGTTCTGTACCATTAGTATTTATTTGCTGATATACAAGATTAAATTTTTATTTTATGACAAATATTCATTTCATGCAATATTTTTTATCAAATGAGATAATTAATAGACATAGAAGGGGGAAAAAAAAAGCTGTTCAATAAGTTGATTTTAAATCAATTTTAAATCAATTAATCCAGACCTCTCGGGAATTAAATAGCACTATCAAAGCCAGATAAACATATGGCCAGAAACTAGTAAAGTGGAGTTCCAGTGTCAGACAATTATGTAAAATAAGTGCTGATTTCCAGGTGCAGGCAAATTTCTCCATAGTAACGGTGTCACTCCACCCAGAATTTAATAAATTGAAACTTACATCTATATCACTCAGTGTATATCTCACCTGCCATATGAGATTCAGTCATCAGTGGGATAACTTTTGGTGAGTAGCTTTTAGTTTGACTACTTGATATATAAAATGTCTGCTTTTGTGAAGTTTTAGCTTATCAATTGCTACATTCATTTGGCTCTTTAAAAGTGATAAAATTATGACTTCCACTCTTTTCTCACACTTTTACAGGCTTCTACTTGATACCCTTAGACATTCTTTTTCAGCTTGCCAAGTCATAGTCTACATGAGATGTTCTTTGTACAGAAACTCTTCCACCTTTGAGATTTCCTTTTCTGTTCATGTTCCAGTCCTGTGTCTTTTCTGAGATGGGAGGACAAGGCCTGTGCAGAGCAGGCAGGACATATGCACTTCCTGGAGTATACAGTGATATACTGATGCTCTCTTTATTGCCTGTTCAACATAGACTCCAAATACAGGTAGTTCTACCTGTCTCACTTTACACCTTTGTACTTTGGAAACAGATCATTTCAAAAGAAAAATATTTCTTCTGCAAACTTTTTTCCAAATATTGTCTTTTGTTTGGTGGTGTGTATATGACAATAGGTCTCCACATACGGGTATGAAAGAGAAAAATGTTATTTAAATTATGTATGAAATTAAAAGTCTTACTGTTTCTTCATAGGAAACCAGGAAAAACCACCCCTCACTCAAAGTAAAATAAAACTATTAAGTGAAAAATAATTAAATTCATTGTAATATGAACACTTAATCCTTCCAGAAGAAAGCATTATTGGTTATCTCTTCTGAAGTGAATTAGATCTGGAAAAGAAGGAAAGCTTGATCTGGTTCTTATACAGATTTCAATACCATGTAGAGATAGAGGAGAACTCATTTAGAAAATCAATAAAATTTGAAAGAGTCTTCATCATTAGTAGAATTTGAATAGTACCTTATGTATAAATCTACAGATACAAGCAATATTCATACAACTTGTACTTCCAGGCACTAATATATAGAAAATGAGAAACATAACCCTTTTTTCATTCTTCTTTGCCCATTATGGATAAAATTACAAGCCCCTGTTGGATAGCATAAGTTCCAGACCAGAGATCAATAGTTGATTCAACTGAAGGAAGCAAAATGTCTATAGATATCTACAAAAAAAAAAAAAAAAAAGACAAAAAGAAGGCTACACAATTATAGTGATTTTTTTAAGAAGTCATATATTAATGATACACTAATAATATATATTAAAATCAGATATAAAGTTAAAAACACTCTCTTGTTAACGTGAGAGAATAACTTAGTCAACAACATGGGACAGACAGAACTGCTTTTAAGAGCTGAATTTATCAGAATTTGCATTAGTGTGGAAACTGATTAACACGAAAATTCACCAAGAACTTGTGTAACCTTGAACAATTTTCATTTAGATTCAAAACCAATTTCGGTACAGTGAAAAACCACTGAAAAGTATAAGAAAAGAACATTTCTTTTCTCTATTAATCTCCTTTAGTGCATTTTATCTAAATCAGCTCCAGCTGAGGTTAACTCTAAAATCCACAGTATACCACGATACCTAGTGCTAAGGTACTGCTCTTTATTTTGGCAGTGTTGTTACTTTCACAGTTATAGGTCAAGAGATAAGTCTTTGGCACTAGAACTGGTTTTCACTTGGTTTAACCCACTTTTGTTTTAAGTCCTCCAAGTCTGAGTGTTTCCAGTGATTTGCTGATATCATAACTCTTTTGTAATTAAAAGTAGATCTAGTAGTATTGTTCCTCTGTTTTGGTAATTTGCAGTCGAAATAAGGAACTTTGACTTAAGGGAGAAGTACGAAGTTAGCTTAATTGCAAAACAAAAAATAAATCCTAGGGGTGTTAGGTTTTTCTTCTTGAATGCATTAGTAGTTAGTTCACTTGCACTAAGGACTTAATCCAAGATCCTGAAATCAGTTAGAGGTAGGAGGTAATGTGGTTGAAGCTAACTTATCCTGTGTTCTAATTATTTGCTTTCTATAATCTGCAGAAGCAGGGAGAAAGGGAATCAGTACAGAAATGCAGAGAGACATTCTTCTGGATGCCTGCAGATTCCTTTTTGCAGTGATGGGCAAGGGAGAAGATAGAAAGGGATCAGGGTGGGATCAGGAAGAGTTGTGTTCTATTTCTTTAGAGGCATAAATTTTCTTTCTGAAGCAGGAAACTCTTAAACAGACTTTGAAAACTGCTGAAAACACCAAAAACATATCTAGTGGTCTGTGTTAACAACTAAAATTGTGGAAAGGCACGATCTTTACTGAGACACTAAACAGATTCAAGTCGGACTCAGGCACACTGAGGAACATAAGCTAGTAAAAAGGTGTCATTCTGCATTGACAACAGATGAACGGCACTTTCTTGTAATTCACTAATTTAACTGAAGGATGGGAAGGCATTAAAAAGATAACAAGTGTATTTGTTAGTAGGAGTGGGAAAGAACTTCTACGCTTACATATTTTAATGGTATCTTTAGGTTCATTAGTTAGTTTTAGATGTTAGCCAGAATGCTTCATAAATTGCTCCTGCTATCCATAACAGACTCATCAATCCGTAGTCAGATAAGTTTCTTCAATCTCTAATTGTACAACCTTGTTCAGAGAAGCTCTGTGTCTATTTCCTCAAAAATTAAGAAAAGCACAGAAATATATTAGTGGATTAAGGAGATTTGGAAAGTGTTTCTAAAAGCAGAGCAGAAAGAGAGCTTACATCCTTCCCTCTACTCTATCACATAAGTGCTAATGGAACAACACCAAGAGAAAATTCACCTCCCATTCCCTTTCTTCCTCCTTTCAGCCTTTCTTTGTCTCTTGAGAGATTCCATGTGGTTCTGTGGGAGCTGGTGAGACAATTTCCTTTTGTCACAGCAACCACGACTAAACAGAGACATGCAGCAGCATTAGAGGCTGAGGAGGTACATAAAAAATTCAGCACTGTCTATACACCAAGGAATTTCAAAAATATTGTATTTCACTGTAAAAAACCTTTATTTCATAGGTCAAATCCTGCCATAGTGTCTCTCCCTTCAATCCTCCTATATTCATATAGGCAATTGTTGTGGTTTGAAAGTAAAACGAATGAGAGGCTCCAAGTCAGAAATACAATTTAATAAGAAGAAAGGGAAAAAGGGAAAAATAAAATAAAATAAATGCAATAACACAAAGGATCGCTGACAGAGTCAGAATACACCCTGAGCAGGATGGTGGAAGCAGGCCAGGTGACGTGCTCTTCCTGAAGCAGTGATCCTGTAGAAAGGTCTGGTAGCTCTGCTCCTCTGGGAATCCAGTGGGTAAGTGCCACTTGCACTGTCCCACATACCAGCTTATATCCAGGTGAGAATGCTTGGCTCCTCCCCCTGGGCGGAGCATCTCACAATAGGATGAGGAGTGTGAAGTGGGTCCTTGATGGCCCATTAAACAGAGATAACCCCTGGAGGGAGTTACCTGTGACTCATGGGCCAGGCGTTAATGGGCCATTAGCAGAAGACACCCTAAAGGTCATTAGCAGAAAAGGCAGGGGGCTTGGGAAAACACTAGCCCACCTGGTTTCAACAGTTCATGAAGATGGTGATAGAATAAATACTTTGTGTACATCCTACACTGCAACCCAGGACAGCAATGTAAATGAAAATTAAAATAAAGGTAAGTTACAAGGTAGGTTAGAAGTGGTCTTTCTTGGTCACAGTCAATGTGTTATCCATAAATAACTGTGAATATTTTCTGCCATTAGCAAACATCGTACTCTTGATGTTTATATATAAAAAGAACACAGTTTATTTTAATTTAACCCTTACAAATCAAAGCTGAAATATCAACTAAACCAGTAAGCAGGAAAAAATGCACCAATGTTGCAATTTCACAAGCTGGTACTGTGCAAAATGAATTTGTAGTTACAGGCCATGCTACACCTTTGAACATGACACATGAATTATTAATGAGTCTTCACATACCTCCTAACTCTCATGGAAGTGAAAGAGATGCTTCTGTTATTGAGGTTGCTCTGTTATAGCCGATCAAACAATCCTTCTTGTAAGAAATGCCATCCCTGCTCTGGCAGCCAGGGGCACAGTTTCTCCTACAGGGCAGGAAGTTGCCTCTCCAGAGTTCTCCTCCTTTCCTACCATACTCAGTGTTCCCTCCAAATCTGTCTGTAAAGGAAATGAGATCTACAAGTCTGGCATCAGGGTCACTCGTAAAATGCCTGTGTCACCTCTGACAGCCTAAGAAGAATGAACTTTTCCTGGCTGGGACCTCTCAGGAATTGAGGTAAGGATTGCCATCTGACCTGAGTTTGAATCCCAAATGAAAGCAGCAGTGCTGAGACACCACATTTATTTTTTTAATCTTAGCTCTAAACAGTTTTCACATCTCCTCCCAGTCTTCCCAGAAAAGGCTCAGATTCAGTTTGGTTTAAGCACTGGGCAGAGGTTCAGCAAGACTGCATCCAAAACAGCAGTTTTCCTGAGAAGAGAGATTCATGCTTAGAAGAAAAATAAAGAAGAATAAACAGTTGAAGAAACCTAAAGCCTCTTCCTACTTCTATCTCTATGAAATATCAGCAAGTGATTGGATTATATTTCTCCTACCCATTTTCTTTAATATAAGAAAGGGACATACATAGTTTAACTCCCAGCAGTAACTCAGATTAGTGTGGAAAAATACAGTTCTCTGTTTACATTTAACCTATAAGATAAATGCTCAGCCAAAGCCTCCTCTCATTTACACAAAGAAACCTACCAGTTACCGCATGGCTTTGTTTTTACATGAAGTAGAATTTGTTCCAGTTTCTTCTATACCTGCACTTTTAGTTAATTCCTCACAAAGGTCTATTTTACCACCTTTGTGCCAAAAACTCTCAGGCTTAAGTAACTTTCAACCCCTCTTTCTCCATCCTTGAAACTTTCATCATGGCAGTTTGGCTTTTTCAGCAGTATAGGTGCTGAAAACTAGGTTAGATGGGAGAGACAAAAATAACTTGATAGTGTGCTCTGGATTGGCATGAAGGCTTTGTTGGCACTTGCATGAGTTAATCAGATTACTCGAGAGTAGCAAAGATTCAATAAAATTATTCAGGTCACCCCAAAATCTTCCCACTTAGCAGCTCTTGTAACAGGTCCAAAATATACCATAAATGCTCATCTGGAATGGTGAAAGTATTTTTTCTCAATATTGATTAAACAATACCAAGTGTATTGTAATATTATTTAAGGAGATAATACTGGTCTTCTTAAAATGCTTCTTTCTTGGTTGTTTTAGTTTTAAATATACAACATGGAAAAATAATTCATATAATGTCTTCCAGTGAAGTATTTTCAAAGGTATTGCAGCACAAGAAAAAGTAATTTAGATACCTGTCAAATGTTCTGTCTCTCTCTTGCTTCCCCTATATATGTGTTTATTAAAATAGACATTTTAAAATGGCTTTCCGAAGCACTCCCTAAAGAAAACAGTTATCTAGTAAGTGGAAGGCATTATGAAAACAACTGAAAGAGATATTGAACCAGCAAGACAACCCTCTGCAGGGATGAACCTCAAATTTGAGGGGCACAGCACTGAAGGCAGACTGAGTGAAGGAATTCCTTCTGAAACCTGGTGTTGACAGGGTAACAGCAGTGCTGGCTCCTACAAGAGCATGCCAGCATATAACTCAATATGAAAGCTGTGACTTACATTAACTAAAATTAAAGAAAACATTAGTCAAAGCAAGATAATGGATTCTCAGTTGACAACAGGGTCAGTAGAAAGAATGTAAATTCAAGTGTGAGACTACAACCACCATCAATGAGATCAGTCATGATGTATGTGGCTTCTGGTATTGAATTTAGTGACCATTACAATTTTTATGAAAGAAAATGGAGAAACAACCAAAGATATATCTGACTTCACATCTGCATGTGGATCTCTTAAGGATCTCTTCCTTACTAACATTTCTTTATAGATGATCACTAGAATCAAAGACCATTGGGTTTTTTTATATATTTCCTGTACAGTTTGATATAGCCTAAAAACTGAGAAGAAGGGAATACTCCCCAGTACCGCATAGCTCTAACAGAAGGTTTTCTACAACAGTTCAAAACAATTTATAGTATTCAAATAACATCTTCTCTTCTGGAAGGCTCTATCTTGTTCAAGTATAATGTAGGGAAGGAAATAACTTGCACACAGCACATGCTTTGCAGCTGTCCAAAGTCAGTGGCCAGGGATAATAAAAATGCTAGACAGACACAGGGCTTTTCTGGGTCTGGGCAGTGTGATGTGAGAGAGACCTGCAAGGCTCTTTGGAGTGGTATAAACAATATTTGCAATGAGGTGCAGCTCAAGCTGATATAGAAATATCTTTTCTAGTAGAAGAAATTGTATGTCTGACATTTCAAACCAGAGCTCTGACTTCCCATGAGCTTTAGCTCCTTTGAAATGTGACTTTGGGCCCATCACATTTCCCAGGCAGCCTGAAAGCTGAAAGTTTGTGTTTTCGTGAGGAGAGAGGAGTGGAGA
>VWZU01004857.1:849820-892498 GCA_013397095.1 Sterrhoptilus dennistouni
TTTTTTTTTTTTTTTTTCTGAGGCTTGATATTGAAAACCTGATAAAGTAAGGACAATGGATTTCAACAAAGCAATTATTAAGATTTTAATCCAAAAAGAATAGTAAAATTTTACTATTGAATTATGTTTACTCAAATTATATTATTAAACTTTCACTGATGACATTCAAAATTTTTTATATAATGAAAAATGTATCATCTAGGAAATTTTAAAGTGTATAACACTAGAGAGATATAATTACATTGCTTTTGTCATCATTATACTGTTCCAATTTAATTTTTTTATATCTATTCTCCAAAGACTGTCTTCAAAAGAGTATTTTCTTCTACATTTTCCTTATTGAAAGTCTATTTTCCCCAAATTCATTATAAAATCTTGACTTCTCTTCATAAGAGAACAGTAAAACTTATCTTCATTTTAAATTCACCTCCATATTAAAGATATGACCAAAATAGAATGAAATACCTTAGTATGTATCATAAATCTCTCTCTAATGCCAGATATAATTGTAAAAAAAAGGTAAGAATATATAACATATTTTTTCTCCTATATTTTATCAATATATCTAATTATGCCAGTAGTGTCTCAATAATTAGACATAATATATTACTCGTTCCTAAAGAAAAAAGTACATATTTCAGGAGATAAGATATTGCTAAAAATATCCCCTTTTTGTTTCAATACCCTTTTTGTTTCCAAAAAGACTAAATAATATAACAATAACTTTTTTCTTCAAAATATCTGGCTTTTTTTTCTCAATGATCTAGATGAAGATTAAAATATTGAATTAACTAATTTTCCTTGTTGTTATTCACACATACATCTGCACATTATGCATTCATATACCATAAATATATTAGTCAATACTAAAGAAATCTGAGAACAAGAAGAAAATATGGTAAATGATTTTTTTGTTCTTTTGCCATAAATAGCATTTCAGAGAGAAAACAGTTGTGCCAAATGCTAAAGCTGCTCTGTGTCAATGGTTTATGGAAGTTTATAATATAAAACACATTCTTCAGGATTTCAGCTCAAATTTTTCCCTGATGTAATATTAATACTTTCATAAATATTACTGATAAGATTCTGAACAATATTACTTCCAACTTAAACTTAACTTCTCTCTCCCACAGTATAAAAATGATGTCATTTAGCCCACTAGAGTCAAAGTGAATCATGCTATTAATATAGAAAACTGTTAAATGTAAATCTAAAGAATCCTTTGAACTGTTTCTTTAAAGGTTTTCCACGCTGTAGTGGTTCCATGACAGTACATTTGAAGGGCAATGCAGAGGAAGGTCATCAGTCTGAAAAAATGAAAATGTAAGTTCAGATCCTAAATATTCCTTCCTCTGTAGATCACAGACATATCCTCCTCTGTTTTCCACTCAACTGTTATAACTGTTAACAAACTTCGACTTGCTAAGGGACCATTGCCATTTCCAGGGAGGAATTTAGTGAAGAAAGTTAAATTTTTTGTTTTCCTATTCCACTTGGGAAAGCATGAAGTGGAAAGCAAAATCAGGGCTCCCCTCCAACATCAGAGGTGTGTGCAATTTGTGAGGGACAGATTGGGAGAAGCTAATACATTGTAGTGATATTTTATTTTTGTGCATCTATTTTAACAGAAGTCTTCAATCTTTTCCTTTAAATATTACACAATCAAACACAAAACGTAGAAAAGTAAACAGACTGAACAATAAATATTTAACTCTCTGTTTGAAGATTTGGGCTGGATGTGGGGTTTCCGTATTAAGAAAAGAAGAATCAAGGAGGACAGTGAAGAAGGAAACAATCAAAGCTCTAGGTTTTGCTAATATGTGCTAATATATGTTGCCCTCAGGAGGTTGATACAATAGAGAGTATTTGTTTTGTGAAATAGGAGTTGACAAGAACAAGAGCATCATTATGCTGGATGTTATAGGGTGTGCAACGTGATGCGTATCTCCAGCAGTTTACAAAGCAAATATAAATTCTGTCCTTAATCTCATTTGCAAGTGAAATCTTCTCAGTGTCAATATTGCTAAAGTACAAGAAATGCAAGTTCAAAACTCTTCCCGTAATTCTGTGTGATTTAATTTTTATAGGAATAAATTTATATATTTTTAATTTGGAAATATGGAAAGTTTCAACAACTTCACCTGTTCATAATTTCCTTGATCAACTTATAAGAAATAGAAGTATTACTCAGAGTACAGCCACTTTGAGATCTAAGGAGAAAATGTACATGGCCAATGTAAAATTAAATTTTTAGCAAAAGTGACAAAATCCGTGTTACCGTAAAATATTTCACTCCTGACATAGTTTCAAGTAAACACTTCTTATAATTAAGGACAGAAATACTTTCTCATTTTCATTTTCAAGACAAGCTTAATTAAAATAAATATTGAGAGAAATCAGACATGTATGGAAGAAAAAGTCTTCCAATGAGTGAAAGATAATGCCTAAGGGATAAAATTACAGATTCAAGGAACATGTCAATGAAACCTTCATCTTTTAAGACCACGACAGTATTGACACTGTAAAGCATCCATATGACACCGACAGTAACAGCAGAACTAGCACATTAGCACCACATTGTTCTGGTATTTCATGTAGTTTTATGCAGAAACCTTGACACTGGACTGATCTCATTAGTGTACTGTGCTTTCTAGTGGTTTGGCTTTATTTCGACAGGGTGTAGTAACAGAGCCACTTTCCTTGCAAAACTCTTCTGCACATATTTTTGATTGCAAAAACTGTGTGATTTAAAGGACTGACTATAAGCATAATAATATCTTGGTGGGGTTTTTTGGGGGTTTTTTTGTGAGTTGAAGAAACAAAAACACAAGGTTTGGAAGAATTTGAAGATTGTGACCCTGTGAAGATTGGCATAGTTGATTTTAATTCCTATTCACATTTGAGTCATATAGATCAGGAATACCAAGTCAAGAGAGGTGATAATACTGATCAAACTGTGCCCATTTATTTATGGTCTGGTGCACCAGCAGATAGTATCAGCAAGTACATTAAGAAAATGAACTTCATGCACAGGTTTTTGAGGAAGCATGCCCAGAAAGAACAAGCATGCCCCTTCACCTTTTTTACACATGTAGTACAGATTCCTGAGGTATTTCTTGGAAAGACATTGATGGAAAGATTTCTAAGTAAGGTGGATGGCTTTGTACTGTGTTAGTGTCACATCTGGCTCTAACCAGATGTGGAGGGTTACTGGATATTGCTAGTTCTGCCCAAATGTGTCAGATGTGACATTTAAGGCAGGGTTCTCCAAGGGAAGTAGCTTCTCAGGCCACTTGCCTATGCCACCAGGCAGCCAAGGATTGGAGGTGTCATGACACTGAAGAGCGAAAATTACAGAGTGCAGCGTGTTTAGTCATAGGAAGGACAAAAAACCTTAGACACCTAGAAAGTAAAGGTAAAGAAAAAATAATTTCAGGTCTCTCAAAGGGAGTTTATCAGAATCCTCTTTTCCTTCCAGTTTGCTCTTTTCTTTGTATGAATTAAAGCAAGCATGCAAATAAGCAAGAAAACGCTCCTGGAAAAACTCAATTATACAGACAGTTTCACTTGTGCCTCCACTTACTCCCATTGAGTGTATTACACATGACGGGTTACATCAGTCCATGGCATGCTAGTTTTACAGGATTTCTCCTTGAATCTAAGTATGTTCTGAGGGAGATTTTCTGTGGGGTGTGGATGCTTTTTTAGAATTGGAAATCTCCCTTGGGGAAGTTTTCATGTCAGCTAAACAATCTAGAGAAGTGCGCAAGTGTTCTGTATTAGACTTTCTACGTAGGCTTATGCATGCATAGCCATGAGTACTACATTTTCTTCTCTTGCGTGTTCTTTTTGCTTTGGATTTCAATCTCAAAAATGTTTTTGTTAGCAGAATTTTGTGAATACTTCCAAGTTTGAATCTTTGAGGTTATTGTTCTTCCCAAAAGAGATACTACCAGTGCCAACTCAGTTCATGGATGACTCCATGTTATTAAAGCCAGAATTTATCTTTTTTTTCTCTGACTATACTGACAGCTCAATATTAAGAATTGAAAAATAATCTTTTAATTTCAGATTTTATCTACCTGTCTGACAAGTGTAATTGGTTTGATTGCTACCTAGGTCAATCTTTTTCTACCTAAATTTTTGCTGAAAAGAAAGGAGTATTTATTCTATGTTCTATGTGTTGCCTGACTACTATCCTGGCAATCGTTATTGCAAGCTTAAAGTATTCTCTGAATTATGAAAAGTAATTACACGGGAAAAGTGTTTACATGCCATATTATGCACTAGAGTAATGAACATCTCAGTTTTTTACTTCCCTCATTTCCATCTTCCAGTATGTCGGGTCTTTTATTTGAACCTGAATGTTACAATTGTTGGTTTAGCTATCCATAATGGAGAGCCATGCATTGCAAAAAGCTTCATTCAAAGCAGGATACTAGCGTGACTTCTGTAAATTCACTGCAAGCAGTTCACTGTGGAGCTCTGACAGCTTCTGGGTTCGTTCCCAGCCATATTGCTGTGAGAGATTCTTTCTTACAAGTCATGCCCATGTTCTGCTGTCCTGGGTTGTAGTGTAGGATGTACAAAAAGTATTTATTCTATCACCATCTTCATGAACGGTTAAACCAAGTGGGGCAGTGTTCTTCCCAGGCCCCCTGCCTTTGGGGTGTCTTCTGCTAATGGCCCATCAACGCCTGGCCCATGAGTCACAGGTAACTCCCTCCAGGAGTTATCTCTGTTTAATGGGCCATCAAGGACCCACTTCACAGCTCATCATCCCATTGTGAGATGCTCCGCCCAGGGGGAGGAGCCAAGCATTCTCACCTGGATATAAGCTGGTATGTGGGACAGTGCAGGCAGCCCTTACCTACTGGATTCCCAGATGACCAGAGCTACCAGACCTTTCTATAGGATTACTGCTTCAGGAAGACCACCTCATCTAGACTGTTTCCACCACCCTGCTCAGGTTGTATTCTGACTCTGTCAGTGGTCTTTTGTGTTATTGCATTTATTTTATTTTATTTTACCTTTTTACCTTTCTTCTTATTAAATTGTATTTCTGACTTGGAGCCTCTCACTCGTTTTACTTTCAAACCATGATATCTGTGCTCTATCACCAGCTGATGCCAGGTTCCCACACTCCTGGGTCCATGGTCCCTGATGCCATGCTCAGGACGTGACAAGGCTGAGCAAGGGCTGTGCATGCTGATGTAGTGCTACCATTCTCTTTCCCCTGACAACTTTTTCCATAAAGAAGTTTCTTTTGCTATTAAGTCTCCTCAATTTAACAACAGCAGAGAAACAAGGCAGCTCCCTCACTAGGAACAAAATGGAGCTGAGAAAATCATATTTGGCTAAGTTGCAGTACTGCTGCTAACCTTAGCACTGAATATATTGCTTCAGACCTGTCTTCAGTTCATTAGTCAAAACTCCTCTGACACAAGCATGCTTTTGGTATGTTTCTATCTCCTGACAGCCCTTGTTTCTGTCAGTTTTGATGTTGTTGCTATGCATAAAATCAAACTAAGTCTTGTTTTACAATCCCAGTGTTGCCTGTGGAATCTGAGCTCCATTAGCAATGTTATTCTTCTCTATGGTCACTGTCACACTCAATTTAGCTCCAGTTTTATTTTTTGCTGTAAAACAGCATTCCTGGTCACAGTAATTTTGTTACCACAATGATCTAAGAGCCACTAAAGGATATTAATGAATTAACAAAGTACATGGCTTAGTGCACAGTCCCCAGGCAATGCTTCACCGAGGTGGGAGGGCTGAAGGCTGTATCAGTAAGTGTCCATCCCCAGGGATGACCACAACTCAGTGAGCTGTCTGAGAGTGGTCTGCTGTGGTTGGGCATCAAGTCACAGACAGGCTCTTGGGGGCTTGGAGTTCTGAAGTGAAGGCAGGACACAAAAGACTGTTCAGAGGGCTCTGGGAAGAAATTGCAGACTGGACTCTGCTAAGTAAGGAGGCCTCTGTCAAGAAAAGGAGCTTTAGAATAAAGCAGATCCATAATCTCCAGTAAAATACACTTTCCAAATGTCATAAAATGCATGGATTGAAAACACATGCTCAGGGCCATCTGTTTCTCCCCCTAGTGAGAGATGACCATTGTTCTACATGAGAGCCCAGCATTTTGTTCTGTCTCTACAAGAAGATTATCATACTGGCAACCAAGGAGTATTCATCCCATCCCATCGCATCCCATCCCATCCCATCGCATCCCATCCCATCGCATCCCATCCCATCGCATCCCATCAGTTGTCGGTGGGTGTCTCTCAGCTCTTGGCTGCTCTGTCAATTTGACTCTCCAGTTGTTTGCACCAGAAAGGGAAGAGTGAGAATGGCTCAGCATTTGACCAAGGCTCTGCCTGAAATTGATAGTGGCTTAATGATAGTACAAAGATATGAAAGGAAGGCATTGTAAAAGCATCAGGTACTAAATTATTTCTATAAACTGTTACCATATTACTGGGGCTAGGAGTGAGATTCACATACAGTATGTGGGCAGTTGGTCTTACTGTGGGATCACTAATGACTCAGGCACATATTAAAGACAAATGAAAACTGAAGGTTCTATTTTCCTATTTTCATATATATCTAAAATGCTAGAAATTTAAAAGCCACTCTGAAATAATTAAATAATGCATTAGAGGATAAAGTAAAAATGAGTCAAACTCATAGTCAAGGCCATATTGTGCTGTTTACTGTAAAATAGAGGACAAGAAATATATGCCTGCTTTAAAAGTGCAAGACCGGCAGTCATTACAGCTCACCTCCAGCATACTTTTTTTTTAAGGCTACTATAAGACAAAATTGTGCTAGAAGAGGTGAAAATACTTGATTTTTCTAGTAAGTTAAAAGTAAAATTTTACATGTTCTGCCAGATAATTTTCATGTTAGGCCCACGAGTTTTATAAAGGTGAGCAACAAGAGCTGGAAATCTATTTCACTCTACCACAATCTTCTGGCTTTTATTCCAACATTTTGTCCTACATTTTAAAATATGATAAACATGGCAATTTAACAGTCACTTTCAACAACATTCTAGCCTCTTTCATAGTTTTAGGACAAAGAGAACTGGGAATAAAAGCACATATTAAGAGCCTAACACATGGAACATGGTAGCAGAGTGCTGGGTTGTCCAGATGTGAAGACAGAGAGTTGTCTATTGAAATGACAAAGAGAAGCCCTACAAAAAAGCTGAAGAGGCTAGAGTGATGAATACAAAAATCCAAATTTCCAAATTGAGAGTCCACTCCAACCCTTGCTCTGGACATCCTTTGAAGTTCTGGTTAACTCAGTCCCTCTGTTCCTCAGGTATCTACCTGGAAAGTCATCCACTTACATAGTTCTTTAAATCTTTAGGGTCTTCAAGGAGAAAAGTTATTTTGTGTGGTTATCGTTGAAGACAGAGACGTTTCAGGCAACAGAGTGATACTATCTTACTATCTCCTCCCTTCCATTCCCCAAGCACAAATTTAAAAANCAAAACAAAAAAAAAAAAAAAAAAAAAAAAAAAAAAAAAAAAAAAAAAAAAAAAAAAAAACCACCCCACACTACCAGCAAAATCAAAACCCAAAATGTACATGTTTCAGAAACTAGAAATCATAGCATTAATATTCCTGTACAAATATACATTATGATACTAGATTTATTCATATAATCTTCACCTTTGTTAAATACAACAGAAGTTAGTGTCTGAAAATGAAGTTTTAGTAAGAAAATATATGGGCCCTCAGCAGTTATAGAAGTGGGAAAACACACAGAGAGCTGGAGAAACTAAGCACTCCATTTTCTGAGAAGAGCACACAGAAGAACAAAGAAAGGGTCCAAAGGCTATGAATGTTAAGGTGAATTGCTCAGCAGATATGTTCATGTCTTAGTATTGAGTACAGAAGAAACCTGGGGGACTGGCTTTTGATTGGACACTTTACTTTGAGATGGTACAAGTTGTTCCAGTTAAACCTTCTGCTACATGAAAAATTTACCTTAGATAGTAGAATGTGAACATTTATTTTCAAGAAAATTTTATAGAAAAGACTATTCTTCAAATCCTATGCTTCCTAAACCATGAATTCTCTTCCATTTAAACTGTGGCATTCTCAGCACCTTGTAGGCTTTATATTGATGCATGAATAATAACAAAACAATGGTTGTTTTTCCTGTGAGTGATCATTAGCATGAAATAGAAATGTTTCATGGTAACCAAATCATTCTTTCTGCTGCACAGTCAACCAATGCAGGAATTTGATGGCAAGAATTACTGAGAGATGAAGGTTTTAGAGCTCCAGTCGGAACCATGCCATACCTAAGAAAGTTTTGGAGGTTTTTTTAGCTTTTTTTCCTGATGTTCTCCAGAACATGAATAAAATTACTCAGTGGAGGAATTCCTAACAGATGGTTGCCATTTCAGCCTCAGATGGCAGAAAGCCCTAGAACCAAGCAATTACAGAGATCTTTGATGCAGAACCAGCTGAACAGATTTTAATAATTTCTTCCAAATTGGAGACACCTGGTCCCCCAGAAAGTGCCACAAGCTGGATCATAGTGGAATGCAGTAGAAATATATTCCTGATGTCACAGGCATGGTCTTGGTGACAAAATCATGAAGACCAATAGAAAATAATGTGAAAATTACCTTTTTATTTCTACTATTAATACAATGAAATGTTGCAAATGGCCCTGTAAAATAATTTTCAAAATACTCTGAGGCAAGATTGTTTTGCTTTGATTTTCTATCACTAGAACATTTTATCTCCTGTCAAAGAATGCTGTACAGGATATGGATACTCAACAATACCAGGTTTTATTGCTCACCTTTTTAAAGTTCATGGGCCAACTCAGAAAGGATTTAAGGAGCACATTTAAAATGTTACTTCGTCTAACTTACTCTTATTCTATTTTCTTCATATAACTCCTGCCTTTGTAAAATTCAAATATATTCCCATGTGCCCTAGAGAAGTCATTAGGCCAAACCCACTAGTATGACACTTCTGTGACAATTCTCCTGCATGGAGAGAGAAGAAAAGGGATATTATTTCTAAGGTTCAGCTTCACCTGAGTCACTACCAAATTCTTCCATTCTCTTCTCATCCATTCAGCTCTGCCTCTGCTCTGGTAAGGTTATGTCTATCTCATGCTTGGCAAAGCCCTGCACAATTCTGTCCATGTCTCCAGTACAAGGGAGCTGCAGCCAGCTAATCACATGGCTCTGGCACAGAATATTGGTGCTATGTGTGGTACAAATGCTTTGCAGGGGATCTGGTAAATCAGTTTGCTCTGGTGGCTGACAGCTCTGGTTCAATAAGCCAATGGTGCTTGATAAAGCTGAGGTTTACAGTGCTGCCCTTGGACTTCATAACCTAAGACTTCTCCCATCCTGTGGGTTAATTTTGTGGTATAAAATGTTAAAGTAATTTTGACTGTGTTTGTAGAATATCACACATTATTGGGAATTTGAATTGTGAGTATAAGAGCATAGAAGGGACTGTAAAAATGCTAAATATTACAAACTTATCTGGTGAATTGATTTCCCTGGGTTCATGAATGTAAGTGTAACCACTGAATCTATCTTTGGTAGATTTACTAATTCTCTATGTACTAAAGAACATTATTTGTTATTAAGGATTATTTGTCTCACAAATAGTGTAACAGAATAGCATTTCTGAAGAATATTTTTTTTAAAAAAAGGAACAAGAGATGCAAATAAAATTTTCTGATTTTCTCAGCTGACAGTATTGTTGAATTGTAGGGAAATGGGGTGAGTAAAAATGAGGGGGAAGAATTGCCATGATTTTATTTATGAAGCCACATGTCCTGATCTAGACTGAGCTAAACTAACTAAAAGGCTAAAGCTTACATCCCAAAGGTGTATGTACACTATGGCCAAGATAACACATTTTTAACTTGGCTACTTTTATATGTTTAGAATCAAATTTCATTTTCATGAAAATCAAAATCAGAAAACTCCCTGTGCATAAGATACACAAACTCAGTACAGACATCACACATACTTCTGGTTTTCCTTGTCCAAATTATATTTGACTGATTTATGTTATGCTATCATATACAATAGCCTTTTACAATGCATATCTGGCAAAGTTATCCATAAAATTGAATACAATAAACATTTTAGTGCATTCAGTTTTGGTTTGAGATTTGGGAATTAGTTCCATTTAAGTGGACTGTTTTTCACAATATGATCCATTCAATTGCATGCTTTCTCTCCTCATTGGAACAACCTCAGTAACAGAGTAGATTTGTACTCAGTGCCTTGCAACTTAGTTTGATCTCTTTGTTTCCTACAAAAAGGAATCAGTAGAATCAAACATTAGTGACCATTTTTACAGTCAGAACAAAGTGAGATCAAACAGAAAGTAAGCATCTAATTTCAATCCCATGTCTCACAGGACACTTTCACATAACATACAAAATCTATAAAAATACTTCAACAAGGTTACCCTGCAATCTATTTTCAGGCCTTTTTTCACCTTCACTGTAAACAGAGAGACAAAACATCAAATTTGTCAGTAGTTCTCCTCAATATTTAAAACTCTCCCTCAGTATTTGCCACATTGTTTTAAAATGCCTTTTATACCCCTGCAATTTCTGTAAAATAAGTTAGAATATTCTGTTCCTGGGCATTTTAAAGTTGAAAGATGGCAAGACCCAAAGGATGTCAGCCATGCTAGAATGATTAAGTGTCATGATGCTGCAAAAGTGAAGAATTAAAGGTGATTCCTGATGCACAAGATAGTGCTGTTGAAAGAAAAGCATTTGGAAATGCCCATTAAGAGAGAAAAAAAATTATGAAGAAATTGGTGATTTGTTCTGTGAACAAGCTGCAGTTAATGGTGCATATATGTGGAAAGAATATGCAGCCTTGAGCTTTCTTCTTGAAGTATAGCTTCACAAAAAAAGGGATGAAGGAAGGAGGGGTCAAAAAAAGAAACTTCTTTGTGCCTTTGCAGCACATCAGATTTGTAAAGATAATTGGGAAATTGTTGTCCTAAGAGGGTGTCAGGTGTGGAGGGTTGGGAGGAGGATTTATTCCTTAATTTGGAAATACAGTTGCAGTTGTCATTGCCTGGATTCTGTGAAAAGAACAGCTACTTGTGAAATCTGACAGTGTTATGCCTTCAACCTAGAGTAAAGATATAAATATAAAACATCTAAGATTAAATAATCTTGGTTCTTGGCAATGATCTTTAATACCAATATAGTGGGATATAATCTTTGACTGGGTTTGATACAGATGAAAATAAAACTACGGCAGTGGGCGGCCTTTAGGAACTTAGTAGGGAGTACATATTCATCCATGCAGCAAGTATGAAATGAGACATTACTGGTCAAGAAATGTGTTTCGTTTCTTAGTGTGGTCTTTTCATCATTATAGCTGTGACAGTTCAAAAATTATTTCCTTGGTCTCTATTTATCTTCTGCTTCTCACAAAAACCCATCCCAAAATGGCTGCTAAGCTTTTTATTTCCTTGGTAAACTTTTCCAGCTCACAGTACTGTTGGTCTTGTCATTATTTATCAGAAAGAAAGTCAAGCTCCTGTAGCAGGATAGAGAGTACCATTAAAGTCTCTCAGATGATCATACTGACTCCTATCCTGGCTCCAAGAATGATTGATTATAGACTGATGTGAAGGTCAAATTCCATCCTACTTTTAGGTGTTCTTCATTCTTTTGGTATTAACATTTGTATGTGTAGATATGCTGTCTTCTGTGTGGTTATGACGTGTGACTGAGAAATATTTTCCTGCTGTGTGGTAGTTTCTGTGGTTTTGATTCTGTTTGTTTCCTATGGCCTTTGTTGGAACTTGTCCTATTTTTTCATTATTTTTCACAATTCCTAGTTGCCAAGCACTGCTTGATCTCTCTGCTGTCACTGTTTTTTTTTCTCAGTCAAAGAAAGGAGGGGTTTATGTTCCAAGACCAGACAGCCCATTGACTTCACCTCCACAAACTCTTTCTCCTCTACTAAGGCCAGAACTAGATGTCTGGTGAGAAATCTCAGAACAGAGAAAACATATAGGATATATTCAGTCAATGATTTAGCCATTCCTAAATATTCTTCTGGCCTCCAATATTTTGTGACTTGGGAACTTCCTAAGTCTGCAGCTCTGTGTCTGAGTAAAATGATCATCATCAGAAGAGGCAAAATTCAGTATTAATTTTTGCCTTAGTAACATGGCAATAAAACTGCACTACTGAAAGTGAAATGTATGCATTTCACACATGATTAACGAGGGCTTAAGTAGATAAAAATTGCCATGACTGTAAAGGTGGCAGGCTAATGTTGTGTGCCTTCATCTTCTGCTGCAGATTACTGACACTGTAGCATGGGCAGCAGAACAGAAGATATTCAACACAACTCTGGTACTCTATTAGCACGTTCCCTGGAGCTGCCTTTTGTGATTTGGTGTAACTGTGAGCTGTGATGGCTGTGGGGAGAGCAAACTGAACTTTGAGACATACCTGTCTCCATGATGCTTTCCAGCACAGGACCAGTTGGACAGCTGAGGGTGGCACTGTTGCCTGATCTAAGGAAGTCCTAACTTCCAAAGCAGGAGACTCAAAACCACTCTTGATGCAAACTTCTGCATAAAACTTGAAGCTAATCTGAATGGAAGAATGAACATCTGCACTCTTGTCCCTATAAGATGAGGGTTCTTGAAGATCTCTAGTCACCTTACAAACTTTTCAGCAGCTCATACAGAAGTGATAAACTTCAGTAGAAGCATATCTGTTACTTACTGACATTTAAAACAGCTAGGGATCATTATTTGGCACTAAATCTACTGTGTTTCAATAGTAAAAATACTTTAGTAAATAACTCATCCTTGTAAACATGCATCAATTTAATTTAAAGGCTACAGGACTTGCTAAAAATAAGCATGGACTTAATAGAAAACATTTTATGTCCAAATCCCTAATTAAACTGCTGTAGCCAATTTAGCATAACTTCAGACTCTTCCTGCCCTGCCTTCTTTTACCACTGTATCACATTTCCCCATAAAAGGAAAATCTCTGTTGATAATGTTTGATATTCTTTAGTCTACTGGAGCCAAGCATAACTAAATCATATTTTCATTATATTTCACATTCTGCTTACTAATATTTGTACTATGTGACTAAGTTTCACTAGAAAAATAGTCATTGTACCCAGCAACAGAAGTAGAATGGAAAAGAGTACATTAAAAAAGCTTGTTTCAACAGTGTAATATATGGACTTCAACAATGTAAATCTTAGACTGACACACTCTTTCTATTTCTCAGAAGAGCACCTATGGTTGCCTGCTGAAGCACAAAATTATAATATTTGTGTAGGTTTCTTCAACTCTGGCCTTAGTTATAAAAATTTCAACAGATACTACTTTTAAACAGATTTATAGCTTTCGTGTCTTGTTTCCATGACCTTCCCAATTCGGTCACACTTTTGTCTCATCTTTACAAAAATACCTGGGTCATTTGCTTATTTTAATCAGCATGGAATAACTCTATCTCAGTAGACTCAGAGAGAGCTGAAATGTTTGAAAAAAATGAAATAAATCCCATGTGTAATCAACATGGAGGTACCAGGGTACCAAAAATATTTCTGCTTACTTTTGTTACCACAAGGTACTTTGAAACCCCAATTCTTTTTAGGTCTTTATTCCTTGGAGAATTTAAAGAAAAGCGAGAATATTTAGGCTTATCATGTGGGCATTTCAGTTAGACAGCCTAAATATAGGACATGCTTGGCAGTGAGTCAGTTGGATTATAACCTGGACAAGCATTTGTTGGGACAAGCAAATGATATTTTGGTCATTGTTCTGACACCACCACTGAGTTTCTATCTTGCTCTGAAAAGCTCATATGATTTCTTCATTTTTTCCTTTTCTAATTATTTCCTGTCTTGTATTATTTTTAATTTTTTGTTTTTAAACCTCATCAGTGCTGGGACTGTCACATTGTAGCAGATTGTGAATTCCTTCACATAAAACCTGTCCTGGTCCCCATAGAAGATGAGCACCTTTTCTGAAGTACTATATGCAAACATCCAGCAATTCTCAAAATATAATTTCAGGGATCCAAAAATATTTAAAATTGTTTTTCATATCTGTTACTCTGAACTACTATTTTCTTGGGAATTTTCAAAATATATTTGTTATATTACAGCCCAGTATCCACACACCAACTGTCAACTGTTGAAATAAGAAGTCCCTTCTTCTTGACAGAGTACTCAATAGAAGAGCCTCTGAGGCCTTTGCTGGGTAAGAGGAGGAACCAAGAAAGGACACACACATTAACACGTTGCTAAATTCTGGACATGAGATAATTCATCTTACTAAGGTTTTACTTCCTTGCAGAATTTCCAGGATCACCATTTAGGAAGAGCCAGAACCTCAGCTGGAAAACAGCTGTGGAATTCTGATACCCAAACTAATGATTAAAGCACTAATTGAAGTAAAAATATGTATTCCCAGTGCTTTGTCAAGCAGATTGTGCTATTCCAAGCATCATACTGAACATGTAGCAGATGTACAGAAGACAGGGAATAATCTTGAGATTTTCCTGCATTTAATGGCAGTTTCAGAGGACTCTACAAAAAAAACCCTCTGGTGTAAAAGCAAGCTAGCAGCTTAGGATGACTTTTAAGCTGTATAAAGTAACAGAGCATCTGTGTCAGCAGATGTAGTGAAAACCTACTAGGTTACAACTGGAATGAAAAAAATCAGCTAGCTTTATTTAAAAAAATTGTGTACCTCACAAGTAATGATTAGTCTAAATTTAGATTCATTATCTTCTCTGGGCTCTCTTCAGTTGCCCAAAAGACAAGTGAGGTGGCTCTGACACGAGATCCATCACTTTCACCAAAATGAGTCATTACAGACAGAGGAAAGAGAAATAACTTTACTGATCCTTCCAGCAATTTCATTAACTGATCAGTTTCCTGAGAGAAAGATACTCAGCTATATTGAGTGGAAGAGAAGGGCTTATGCCCAAGAGAAAGCAAAACCTTATAGAGCTATTTTCATTCTTTTACCTAACTTAAAGTCATTGTGTTAAGAGAGCAATTTCATTAACAGTCCTGCAATAGCAGGACTCTGAGATGTCCATTGTGAATCATGATAGACAATGTAACCTCCCATTTTGCAGGATGGTTTCAAAAACCTAGAGGGCATCACATTCAAAACTAGGTAGCCTGGTTGTGTGTACGGAGTCTCAGCTCACTGGCAGTCCTGGGCAGCAGGGCCCTTGGTACATATTTGTATGTTCAGGTGTTGGAAGCAAGTTTGGCATATGGGAAATGTAACTGCTTCCCAGCACATCAGCAGCAGAGGCACCTGCTTTTGGATGATTTAAGTCTTGGGTTTAAATGCCTCACCTCAGCCCCAGCACTCATGCTCTCTGCTGCAGGAAGCACTTTTGCTGCAGAGACTGTGACCAGTTTGACATCTGTCCAGAATCCCCTGGGCTAATAATGTTTTATTACATTTTACAGAACTCCCAGCAAGGTTCCAGGTCTGTAACTCCTCAGGACAGGTGGACACCAGACTGCAATAATGCACTGCTATAATTTCATATATATATATATATATAGGATCCTCTATGATGGATATTACATTTTAATTACTATGATTATTTTACAGGCATTTCAAACGTAAATTATGTCATAGCAACTGGGTTACTTATTACTTAATTAAAATAAAAATGCCTTACATATTTTTCCATCTTGGAAGAAAATCCTCCCCCGTGCCTCCTAAAATTTGCACATTTATACAGAATTTACTACTCAAAGTGGAATTGTACATTGAAGGATTGGGCAGCTCACTATGACTGAACTCTTTTCTCTGTAAAAGAAAAAATAGTTACTTAAATGCAAGCACACTGATATTATAGACTAGATTAGAAACTTCTCTTTTACCTGTCATTTACCATTGTACAAGGAAAAATTACATATTATAAAGCATTATGACTTTCAGATACTAATAAATTTGATCCTAATCACAGTCCTTTTAATAGTTTGGGTAAAATCTAATTATTTTTTTTACCAATATGCCATCCTTAATATTAATAGGATTCATTACATGTTGCAGGGAACAATTATATGTAAAAAACTTATCTTAGCTAGTAGCTCTGATTAGATGCCTACATGGTCTACTGATATTTTTTTGAGTCATAACCTCTTTTGGTGACCATTGTTCACTAGATGAGAAAGAGAAAAATCAGGTACAATGGTTTCAGCATCTTAGGGGCATATTACTAGAAGGCAAAAGTTATTTTGTGGCATTTCATATTGAAACACACCATGTGAATACCTTTTATGCATGTTTGGAAAAGATCACGGTCTAGGTTTGTATCACGGCAGGTCTACCTGTGATATGACTGCGCATTTGTGTGTGGCCTTTGGGGAAGAGGATTTGCACTGTAAAGGAATGCTCGAGTCTGAATGCTGTTCTTTAGCATTTTTTATTTGTATTACAAATCCAAATCCACCCCTTATTCATATAATTTGTGAGTTTTCTTGGTAGTGCTTAGTGGTAGAACTGTATTCTTAGAGGGTAGAATGGAAAAATAAAAGTATTAAAACCAAAAGGGTTAAGACATATATCCAGTGTTTTATTGACTGCTATGACTCGAAATATTTACCACCAGTTACACTACTTATAAAATTAAGCATTGTTATCACATTCTTGAGGTTTTCAAGATATTGTCATGTACAATTCTACAACAAGGCTGTAGAAATAAAACCTTTCCCAGCTCTTTCTCTTCAAAATGAACTTAGGAAACTCAAGTATATTATTAAACATTCATTATTCTTCTTGTATTGTTTTTTGTCCATGTCCTTGGATTAAATTTTTTTTTAGTTTGATAAACCAATATTTAGGTATTTAATTAAGTTTGGACTCTGAAGGTTTTTATTAGAAACAGTAGAAAAATTTTATTATATTGTTTTTGGTGTGGGCATGTGCTGCTGTTCCTGAATCACTGCTATACATACTTGGAGATTCAGACAGATAACCTTGGTGTTCAGGCAATGAGACTTGCACAAAATTTTTGAGTGTGTGTCCAGAATTCATACAAGCAGCAACAAAGAAGACAGCTTTTCCATGTACTTAAATTTGAACAGCATTCTGAAGGGTTTGTTGCATGAGGAACATAATGCTACCTCCAGTCATATGTCAAAAATCTTTCTGAATTTTTACAGTTCTTGTCATTTTTATGAGATGAACCTACTTTTTTGAAAGGTTTCCTAAATAGAGATCTGGCTAGTGTTATGGGCTGCTATGCACAAAAGCTTCATTTTTGTTAGCTATTGAATGACTGTTGAGAGATCAAGCCTGAGATGTGTCTCCCTTATTTTTTTTAATTAATGAAATTTTCTACTCATAGATCACAAGGGTGTTCTTCGCGTGGGTATCTTGCAAGAAAAATAGAGTGCCAAGTCTTGAAATGTTGATGAAATGTTCTCTATGTTAAACATAATACAAACAAATTTATCTTCACGAGTATGTGCATTTACTACGATCTAATAGAAGGTTAATTTTTAACCATAAGGAGAAAGAAAAATCTCTTTTGTGCTAGTTATAATATGAATGAAAATAGTTTGAAATAGAACTACTGAAATAGAATAATAGTTCTGACAATTTATAAAGGATTGAAACAGCTACACTTTATTTCTCTGTTCGACACACTGTCTTAAGGGTGAAGCAAAAATTGTAGTTCTGTGTAGTTCAAGCTTTCCTCTTGTTTGCAGTGTATGCACCCATTTGGATTTATATGATGGAAGATTTTGGCAAGGAGATAAAATCTCCCTGGTTTTCCTCCAGAAGACCGGGATACCACAAGCAGCTGCTGACAGAACTTATATGTATTTTTGCACCGTCAGCCCCAGCTCCACCCTCCAATATAATCTGGGACTTGGTAGAATTTAATTGACCATATTTGCATTTACATATGCACATGAATTTAGTAACATGAATAGAATATTGCTGTCTATGTGGACAACCAGTTGTTCATTGTTCTCCCAAGCACGTCTCCTCAAGAAAAAGGGTTATTTTTTTTTTTGATGCAATGGATTTCTTTGCACTCATATCCAGATGAAAAAATAGAACCCAATAATGACAATCTAACTTGTAATAAGCTTTCAAGGAGCAGCAGCTAAATGAATCTTAATACTACATTAAGTTTGAAACATTAAATGAATACACGTAAAGAGTTTTTGAAGGTTGAATATCAAATCTTGCTTTTGAAATTGGTGGGTTTTAATTGATGTATGGGTTTGATTGTGCTTTAAGTTATCTGAACATGTTTTGTTTTTCTTAGTTATATCATTACTTCCACTACTTTGGGCATAGGTTGAAGCTGTGATGCATTATGCAGGAATGAAGGTGTAGTACTCTGCCAAGCAGAGCCTTTCCTAATTAAAACCTGCTACATCAGTTTTCTGCAACTGCAGCAAAACTAAGAAAGTGTGAGACAAAAAAGTGGTGCTTTTAAATAAAACTGATGGTAGAAAAAGACAAATATTATGGGAATATCTCTTCAAGGCAAATACCGAACTACCAGACTGTTGACCTTCAGGTTCAACAATTGAGCAATATTAGGTTCAACAACATGTAGAGTGATATAATGTTATAGGGGCCTGACCCTATTGAAACCAATAGGAAGAATTTCAAAGAATTTTGAGAGCTTTGGATATGATCCAAAAAGTAAACTGATACTCCTGAGGGAGAGATTTTGCATACCACTTTTGGATTGTCATTTGCACTGTTATTGAATACGTCATTCATGTTAATTTTAATGTATAGAACTAGTAGAGATTAGTAACTGAAAATTATATTTCATTCTAGCAATTACTACAGAAATACTGTCCTTTTTGTAAGAATATGGGTATTTTTTCCCTATAAACATTTAATAGCATCTTATCTTGCAGCCCTTAATAGATTAAATGACTTTTGTCAAGTACATCTAGAAAGTAACTATAGCTTTTTTTTCACCCCCAGATTTATTTGCATTTAAAATGACTTTTTAATTGTTTATTGTTTTAGGCCTAAAGTCTACAAATAGAATAGAGTATAATCTGAGATTCTGGTCTTTCATCTGTAATGACAGAGATCACACTGAGGACTGTTTTGTTACTGAACTTGTATTCTTGTTTCATAAAGACTGTAATGTTACACTTGGGTCAGTAAGGGAAGAGCTTTGCTGACCAGAGGTCTCAGATTTGTTTGCTTCAAAAGAAGAATGCTTTTGAAAACATTTTTATGTTCTCATTATGCTCACTATAAATCACCAGACTGCAATTTTCTAAGTTTAAAAGCTGACAAGTTGGTACTTTGAAGTTGTCACCAAACTAGTTCTGCACTGGACTCTTACTCATGATGGTTCAAAGTGTTAGTCTCTGCACAGGAGTAGCCAAGCTTTCTGTGCTGATGAAAATGCCATTAGTCATGAAAACTGAAATGTTGCATGACTCTGCTTTCCTGGTGTTAGTCCCATGGACTTACCAAACTAAATCTCTCCAGAGCTTCTGGAAGCATGTCTTAAATCCTTCCCACAAGATCTCTCAAGTACATCCCACAGGGTGAAAGAAGTGAAATTCCCTTCTGTACAGCAGAGAGGGAGTAGAAGAATCAAGATGCAACAGCAAATACTAGTTCCTCTGATGTCTCTGGATGCTAATAAGTATGAGAATTTGTTCTGAAGGACTTAGAGAAAAATTGGGCAATTGGGGTGTGGGTGTCCATATTTCTTTCATGTCATACCAGGGCATATTCAGTAACTTTGGTTTCAGTCATGTGTCATAAAGTATGAGGGATTTATATCCAGAGTGTAAGTTTCCTTCACTAAACCCTCCCCTTCGAGGACAGCAAAGCTGGCAGTCTTGTCTTCTGACTGAGCCTCTGTCAGTGGTTTCATCAGCTGGACAAAAATCTAGCTACAAATGCCACCTCTCTAACATCAGTTTTGCTTCTAGGTTTAGGTGAGCTTTGAAAACAGATATTACAAAAGGAAATCCTTTATTTTCTGAACTACTAGGAGAGATCAATATCCCTGGTTAGTATTTGAAGGAGTAATTTGGAATAGAAAGACATAAATGATTATTGTTTCCATGGGGAAAAAAAATATACTTGCATTTTCATTTCACTTACAGTCCAGACTAGCCAGTATTATTTATCCATAGCTTTGTGTCCTGTGTATACCAGGTCTGTTTCACACATTACAAACTCAAAATAGTTGCAGAATATTAAATCTTTAACTGTCTTGTTTTCTTTTCCAATTTAGCTTTTTTAATGATAACAGATGGGTTTTTAAGCTTAAATGAAATGTTTTCATACTAGGCTTGTATTTTGTATGCCTTGGAATTTGGCTGTGGATATTAAAATGATTACTGAACTATGAAAACCTAATCTGTGAGGGTTTAAAAATATATTTTATGACACAAAGAATTACATGCCAGGGAGACCTTCTAGGAACCTTACACTACCCAAAGGGGGCCTTCAAGAAGGCTGGTACTGATCTTTGGTTTTAACTATAAAAGACAATTTTTTTTTAAATGTCAAAAAATCTAAATCTGCTAAATGTATAATTAGCATAATTTCATAGCTCTATAAATGGCTGCATATTCAAGAGCCTGTCTCTTTGCCTGTCATTAAGTAAAATGTATCAGCAGGAACACTAAAAATTTCACTGGTGGTTTATCCAGGTTATCTGAAATTTTCTTCTCCCTGCTATCTGTATATACATCAATATGATGTGTGTCACAGCATGTGGATGTTAGAGAAGATATTCACATGTGGTATTATCTGAACTTATGTTCTGATGATTGTTTTGTTGTTCAGATATATCAAACATCAGAAAAATATCTACAGACAAACAGGTGAGTGATTTGAAAACATGTTCCTAGGAAAATGCTTAATCAATAAGCATTGGCATAACCTTAAAATAAAAACTTGACTGAAATCAGCCTCAGCTGATGGATAAAAAAATGATGCTTTCAGGAAGCCATGGAAGTATTTAACATGGAGAATAGCCCCAGAAATTATTTCAAAATTAAGTACATGAAATGCCATTCTGAGCAGAGAAATATTTTTTCCTGGCTGGTGCTGTACTGGTGTCAGTCATGAGGCAGAGGAAGGAACTGCTCTCCCTGTGATTAACCAGCACTGAACACACACTTGACACATCTGAGATTTGTGTCTGCTCAGGGAGGGTGAGGGAAATGTGAGCCTTCTGTTCTCACTCTGACTGTGGCCAGCTATTGGCAAGCACTGATCCTTACAGGATCTCAGGCTGACAATGCTCCAATACTATTAATCTGATTCATCTGTGTTTGCCTTTCATATACACTCAAATGTATCCTGAGGAAGAAGGGCATGTTTTTTAGGAAAGCAGAATATACTAGCCTGAGGGATGATCTATTTTGATAGAGATGCCTTTATTTGCCATACCAAAAAAGAAAATTATTTACTGTATCAGGCCAAAAATACTTTGCATTTCCAGCCTTTCCCAGTAAAATATTATGTTTAATGCTCTCACTACTTTTGAAGGCATGGTCAATAAAGCTGCTTCTTGACAAGTTCTTGACTCTGAAAGCTGTTATTTTTTGTCCAGGATCTGTAAAATGAGATAATAAATGTGTTAATAACAAAGTCCTGATGTATAATTCTTGAAATAAATGTATATATTTCAAATGGTTTGGAGTGAATCAATTAGCACTAATTTTGTAGAATGATTTGGGCACTTAGACACCAAATTTCATTGGTTTGTTATTGAAATTCAGGTACAGGAACCCATCTCTTCTGGTTTGTAAGTCACTCAGCTCCTGCAAAGAGTAGTGCAGAATTGGAGGTATTTGCAAAAGATGGAGTGAGAGATGAAGACGTTTTTAACCAAGTGATCTTCAAAAAGTTAGTGGAAGAGTGTTGGGGTAGTCAGAGAGACAGAAGCTGCCAAAAGTCTAAAGCCTGTGATTTGGGTCTGCCTAGCTTTTCCCTTCCCCCAGTCTCCTCCTGGTCTTTGCCAGTTGGAGCTGATTGCACAGGAGATGCCCTTTGCTCTTTCCCAGATGTGCCTTTCCTCCACTCAGATCCCCTTCCTTAGACCACAGACCACCTGGTAAGAGGAACTTATAGAAAACATTCATTTATTGGATAAATGATGTTACAGTCAATTCTAACATAGTTTATGGAGATATAAATCATTAGAATGTCAGACCTAGCAATTAATTTCAGCCAGAATATTAAAGAAGACAACATAAAAAGATATGATCTAACATTCAAGCCAAGATCTTGTATCAGTCAGCATAAGAATATCATCTGCTTTGAAAAGCAATACCAAAGACTATTCTTTCTTTCCAACCTGAATTCCACATCATCATTACTTTGGAACAAGCTGCTCAGGGAAGTGGTTGAGTCACTGTCCCTGGAGGTATTTAACAGACATGTAGATGTGGCACTTCAGGGTGGTATTTAGTGGTGGACTTGGCAGGGTCAGGTAAATGGCTGGACTTTGGGATCTTAAAGGTCTTTTCCAATCCAAACAATTCTGTGATTTCTTGCTTTATCTTCCAGGACTACTGATTAATTTTTTTATATTTCCCTTACTGTAGGAATAATATTCTGTAGTACAGGACAGATGTGAAGACTTGAAGGAAAGGTACAATGTCCAGCACTAGCAGTGAGGATACTGTGTCACCATAAAGCGCAAAGGATCATAGAAGTTGGGACCATAACAAAAAGCAATATCAGTAAGTACATCAAGTTCTCTAGATTATTTGGCAACACTGCTACAAAAATAGATTTCTCATGACCAAATGTGGTGGATTTTGATTCATTATAAGGAAAGAGTACTCATTGCAGGGGCAAGTTGAATGAATCTCTGTATTAACAAAATTAATTATGCAATATCTTCCCTAATCCTTTATTTCTGATAGTGCAGATGAACTTGTCCTTCAGCTACTTGGCATCTTTTTGTCTCATTATTTACTCCTGCTGCTACTCCTTACAGAACTAAAATCAATGTTGTAGCAACCCAAGAACTAAAGCCATGTGATCTCAGCTCAGCCTAGAGCATGGGGAATGAAGCATTGCTCAAAGCTAGTGCCTTGGTGAGTGACAGTATAAAGCTGTGGCATGAAGTCAGTTCACTGGACCACGTCATAATTTATTTTGTCCTTTCACCAGGAGCACTGCTGGCCACCTTAGAGTGTAGTGTATGCTGCATTCATCAAAAGACTTGTTCAGCCTCCCTTTCCAGAAATCATGGCCCACCTAAAGCAATCATTATTTATTTGTCTTCACAAGCCCTTCTACTGACTCAGCTTCAGCATGAGGTTCAGAAGCCCTAATCAGTTTTACTGCCTTGGTCTGATGCAGTTCAAGATAACCCTGCTGACCACACTGCAGCTCCCGTTAAATTAAAAATTCACTCTGTGCATCTGAAGACCCTCTGCCAAGATGCCTGCATGCAGACTGTCAGTCCAGGGCATTCCTTTGGTCACTCTAGAAGGCCCCAGACCTCGGTAGAGAGGTCTGGGACCTGAGAAAGAGGATTTGAGATCTGTACGGGGGTGTTGAGATCTGTACAGAAGGGTTGCAGACCCTGGCACAGAGCCCAGAAAGACACAGTCTTTGACTTCAGCCCATGGGAAAAAACTTCCAACACTGAGAGAGGAATTACAAGTCACAAAGGTGTGATAGACAGTAGTGTAGTTTATCACCGGGTGGAAAATTGTGTAGTTTTGGGTTTTTAGAATGTAGGTGAAGGGGGACAGGATGGAGGATTTAGGGCGGTGCCCTGGGTTCTTCTTCTCCCTTGGCCTCCATCTTCTGCAGTGATGGGGGCACAAAGTAGTTCAAGGAGATTGGGTCAGAGTAGAGGTGATCCTTTTAGAATAGGTGATAAGTATTGGCATGTAATTGTAAATAATAAATACGTAATTTTCTGTATAAGAAGGTAGAGACCTCCCATCGAGGGGGGAGTCGTCCTGTGTCCGCGCTGCTGAACAGACCTCAGCCAGGCACAGGGAAACAGGGAAATCTGTAAGATAAGAAACAATAAACATGTGAGAAACCTTGAAAAACAAGACCTTGAAGACTCCATTTCATTCTTGTGTTTGGCTCAGGCCTCTCAGAGGGCAAAACAGTCTAACCACCTGAATCTCAGGTGAAAAACCAAACCCGAGAGCAGACCAGAGCCAAGGGGAATCCAAGGGTTGCTGGCTGCTATTATTTCATTTCTCAGGTATCAACCCTTTGCATCTTGCAGAATACTTCTGAGCTGTGTGAAGCAACGCACTTAATTTTTTCCAATTTTTCCTCACTAGATGCTAGAATTATAGACAGTATAAAACATAGCTGTATCTAACATGGACTGAGTCACAGGAGTCCCATGCAGTGTGTCAGTCATGTATATAGAAAGATGGTGATCAGCATGTTGTTTCTGTGAACTGGAAAGGCTGTCAGAGAAAATATCAAGCAGTCAATTTTGTTTCCTTAGCAATGCTAGTCTTCAGGACAGTAATAGAGACAAGTCCATTTCTCTGTGTAAAACTATCAACCCTGATCTCAGACACTTGATGACTGAATGGTCTCAATCATTTAGTGAAGAAGTCACAGAAAAGTAAAGAGAAGCAAAACATCAACACATTAAATCTATAGTAAATATGAGGTGTGATTATCTCAACTATGATAACTTTAGCTTTTCTAAAATGATCTATTACTCTAGAATTTAGAAAGAAATATAATAGAAAAATCAACTTAGTTTTCATTTTGAGACAGTAATTCCATGTAATCAAGGGAATTATGCACTCCACTCACTATATTTTTGTCTTAAATTTTGAATAATTACGCACAATTGCTTTTTTCTCAATAAAAATGTTATATGATTTTTTACACACAGATTATTAATCTTTGTGTGTTCAAGGGTCATTTTTAAGGAACTCAGTAAATAACATGCATACATCTTTTAGGAATACAACAGAACCTAGATATTTTAAGTATCTGTGCATTGGTAAACCTGCTATAACGTATGGATCCCTGCTACAAGTATAAGCAAAGACTTGGAGGGCATGTAAGATGCCAAAATTCAAATGATACAAATGAACTGCAAATAGGACAGAATAATTCCATTTTTATCTGCAGCTACTGTGGTAATAATGGGTTTGGGATCCTACAATTAAGTCCATTTCCTTTTCTTTAAATTCAGCTTCCTTTTCCCAGACTCATCCCTCAGACAGCTTTAGACACTTGACCAAGAAATATCATTTTTCTCCACCGATTTGGTAAAATGTCTCTATCCCATCAGTCTGTGACTGGCATGAGATTTCCAAATGGCCAAAAGCAGTATCACAACAATCCTATGGTTTGCTTATTAATTGCAGATACTTGAAAGAAGAGGAAATAGGTTTTTCTTTTCTGTCAGCCACTGTAGCTCATGAGAGATGGGGTCTGTTTCCTTCTTGCTCCTGATGTTATTGCATTGAATCACACTATCATTCTGACTTCCCAAGCTTTACAAGAGTAACTTATTTTATGAGTACTACTTAATGTAGCAAATATGGTAAGCATCTATCAGTGAACTCTTTTTTCAGAAATCCTGTCTGCATCATTCCAGACATGTTTTATCAGGATCTTTCCACTAGAGATCAACTACAATTAAGGTCTTGCTTGATTGATGCCTTTTCCTTTGCAGAAGAAAAAGCTTTTACATTTTGAAAAAAGAAAGAAATATCCTTTTCTTTTACAGTCAAACATTTTCATTTGAGCAAAAGTGTATGAATTTAAATATACTCTTTTAAATTTATTTGATTTTTTTTTCCTTTCAGTGACATACTTTCCTTGAGTTTATTTCCAGGTGTTTTGACTTTGTTTTAATTTTTTTTTTACTGCATGTCGAATTCTGATAATCATATAGCCTCAGAGATATATTTGGATATGTTTCACTGGTGGCTTCAATAAAAAAAAAATTACTGTAATGTTTCATTGTTGAAATATTGTTGAAATTATTTTTTTGTTATAGTAGGCTGAGATATATTGTGTTATGAAAAACTGAAATTATACTCCAGTCCTGTAATCCTCTTGATTTGTAAACCTGAACAGTGGTATGGTAGAATTATAGAATGAACCAAATGAGGAACCACCTGAAATTATCTTGACCAACCTACTACCAGATAACAGAACCACAGAAGGTATGGTTGGAAAGTACTACAGTGAGTCCTGTGTCCAACCCTGCTGCTCAAGTAGGGTCATCCCAGAATACACTACACAGGATTGTGTCCAAAGGGTTCTCAAATGTCTCCATTGAGGGAGACTCCACCAACTCTCTGGACAACCTGTCCCAGTGCACAGTCACTGCACTGTAAATAAGTCCTTGCTTACGTTCAGGTAGAAGTGTCTGTGCATCAGTTCCTGCCCATTGCCTCTTGTCCTATCACTTGGCACCACCAAGGAGAGCCTGGCCCCACCCTCTTGACACCTTCCCTTCAGGTACTGATAGACAGTGCTGATAACGACCCCTTTCAGTTGCTTCTTCTCGAGGCTGAACAGGTCTCACTCTTTTCTCTCTGTCTTCATAAGAGAGATGCTCCAGTGCCTTAATCATTTTTGTCACCCTCCTCTGGACCTGCTCCAGGGACTCCCTGTCTCTCTTGTACTGAGGAGTCCAGGACTGGACACAGCACTCCAGATGTGCCTCACTGGGCAGAGCAGAGGGGCAGGATCACCTCCCTCAACCTGCAGGCAACACTCTTCCTAATGCAGCCCAGGACACCATTGGCCTTCTTGGCCACAATACACACTTCTGACTCAAGGACAGCTTGTTGTCTATTGGGACCCCCAGGTCCTTCTCCATGGAGCTGTTTCCCTGCAGGTCAGCCCCTATCCTGTACGGCCCACAGGATTGTTCCACCCCAGGTGCAAGACCCTGCAACTCCCTTTGCTGAATTTCAGAATTTCTTCTCTGCCCATCTCTCCAGCCTGTCAAGGTAGTTCTGAAGAGCTCACAGCACTCTGGGGTATTGGCTACTCCCAGCTCTGTGCCATCAGTGAACTTGCTGAGGAGACATCTGCCCCTTCATCCAAGTCAGAGGTGAATAATTTGAACAATACTCGGCCCACTATTGTTCCTAGGGGACACCACTAGTGACAGGCCTACAACTACACAGCATGCCACTGACAAAACCATTCTGGGGTCTGTTGTTCAGCCAGTTGTCAATCCATCTCACTGTTAATTCATCTAGCCCATGCTTTCCAAGTTTGCCCATGAGGATAACATAGCACTGTTGAAATCTTTGCTAAAGTCAAGGTATACAATACCAACTGTGTCCTTTCATCCACCTAGGTAGTTGTTTGATTGCAGAAGGCAATTATGTTGGTCAAGCCTGATTTACTTTTAGTAAATCTCTGCTGGCTACTTCTGATCACCTTCTTGTCACCCATATAGGTAGAGATGGCCTCCAGAATTAGGTGTTCCATCACCTTCCCAGGGATTGAATGAGGCTGACTGGTCCATAGCTCACTGGTTTTTTCCATCTTGCCCTTTTTTGGAGACCAGGATGGCGTTTGTTTTCTTCCAGTCCTCAGGCACCTGATTGCCACAACCTTTTACAGATGACGGTGACAGCCTTGCTATAGGGCTCACCAGCTCTCTCAGCACTCATGGCCCATATTGATTCAAGTTCAAAGTTAAATCAGTTGAAGCTTATATTGAAAGGCATTGTTCCTCTCAATCCTTAATCCAATATCCCTCCACTTTCCTGCATTCTATAGTGACATGGCTTTTACTGTGGCATTGGAAACTCCTGACTGAGCAACTGACAGAATATGACAAAAATGACCCTGGCAGCATTCTAGCTTTTCCACCTATATGCTTTATTTGTGATTCTTCCATCTTAGGTATCTTCAAGGTTTGATTCATTCCATCTGAAAAAAGGTGAGTCTAAATTTTGTGGTGTTATTTTCTCCATATTTAAAAAATCATACTGGCAAACAAACAAATTTCAGCTGAGAGACAGATTGACACCAAATGTTATCTGTGTTAGTTATCTTTAGGCTTTATGCTCACAGGTAGATAAAAGCAAGCTGGACTCTGGGAACTGGCTTTACAACAGGAAGGAGTTTCTCTGCCTGTGTATGGCTGTGTTTAAAATGACCTTGCTGAGATAAAACATGAATTTTTCACCAGTGCAAACAGAAGAAAAATCAGCCTCTTGGTAATTGTTTTTCATGCTGGAATATGTTATTTATTTAATATTCATCCTCTTTTCTGTAAAAAAGTGGCTTTAGTGACTGCCAAAAGGCTTAGGACAGATTAGATACAGACTTGCGACACAAAACATTTATTCTCAACTGGAGATTCAAAATGTTCTATTCAGCAGATATTAAAATAACTCAAAATGGTGTCTCTGTCTTTGATGTACAAAGCCTGAAGAAATGTGGCTGCCAGCTTTATCTGATTACCAAATCTTTATGGTCTGATACATTCTAGGATGCAGAGTTCAAGAAATGTTTGCGTTAGAGTGTATAGGTAACCTAGGAATTGTCAGACTTAAGCAGACCCGTTACCAATTATTCTCTCTCCAAGTATTAGCTCCTTTAGGCAAAGGTTCCAGAGGTCATTGGTAGGGAAAGATTTGCATACTGTATCTAACTTACACTGCAGTCTTCTTGCATATAACAAAGTCAGTTATCCATTTAAGAGTTATACTGTATATGAAAAAGTTATTTTTAAATATTGCTAAGTAATGTGATTGCAAAAATTCCTGTAATATTTTTTAATATCTAAATGACACATCAGAGAGGAAAAAAATTTCATTTTCTAAATGTAGAAGACTGCCTATCCATTTCTCATACATTTGCTTCTTATCCTTCTTAAACTAATGAGGAGCATCTGCAGTTTAGAGACACTGAGCCTAATGGAGAACTTTGATGACATAGATGCAACTCTTTATTAATTTAATAGGTTATTTGGTTGCTTCTTTACTTTCTTATTCAAGTCCAGTTAATCAAAATGGTTAAAGGTAGGAAGTTTGGACTTGAAGATTCAAAACAATCTCTATTTCTTCTTTTTTACTCTGTATTTCCTTCTTTTTCTCTTCCACATATATAGCCTTTATACTGTATTTCCCAGGATTCAGAGGGAGAAATTTGATGTCATAAAATGTGCTATAGAGATGCTCAGATTTAAATTAATTTGCTCTGTCTTTTCATCCATTCATTTTTCTTCACTCATTTTTCCAAAACCTTAAAATAACCTAAAAGATTTTCAAAAGTGTTTGACATGTCTCAGACAAAAAAACAACTTAATTGAAAATCCCTCCCTCTTATCAGGCCGGTTTCCCCCTCCTCAAGTTCTTGAATATTTCTCTTTTTTCATTATTTTAATTTCCCAATCTTGCCTTTTACCTGAGATCTCTTCTCCTTGATTCTCAATATTGTATTAAACAACCAAGTTTTGGTATTTTATATTAAAATATATATTAGTATTTGATCGTGGAAGGCATAAGTTACAAATGGACTTTTATTTTGTGTTTCTGGATGACCAGAAAACCTCTTGATTTATTAAAACCTAATAATTTTTTCATTACTACTGTCATGTGAAACTCTGCCTTGCCTGATTTCAGCAGCCTCTTTCCTCATAGCTTCCATGGTCAGTTTTTTTAGTGGAAAGCCTTGAAAAAAAAGTTTTGCAATCCTCTTATAAAAGAAGTTGGTTTTACACTTCTTGGCTACACTGGAAATCTGAAAGCCTGAGAAAACAGTCCACCTTTTCTCATTCTAGGAATATTGTCTGTCCTAAAAATTTTAATTTCCAATGTAAATGACACATTCTGTTTTGTTTCAGTGCTAGACAGCTGAGCCCAGGCAGATGAGGCATGTCTAAAGAGAAGGTAAGAACATAATTTTGTTACGAACTGTTAAAAGTCAGGCTTGTGTAGCAGCAAATATATTGCTTTTGTTCTCCTCACCCCCAACAAAATCATTAGAGGAAAAATTTGTGTAATTATACCAAATAAGCTCACAAACATTGTGCATTTTGATTTGTATAGAAGTTTTTTAAAAGCCACATCTATTTGATAATAGACTTATAAAGTTTACTTCCTTGGCCTCCTTCAAAGAAGTGTCATTAACTGCTTTGCAAAGGTTTAAAAATTGGGTTTCTGCTGAAGGGTCAAGCTCCTTGACAATATTTCGGCATAAATAAGCAATGACAAAAGAGTTTCTTTCTGGCATGCTTTGCCATAATAGAAACCTTTTGATGAGAAGGCAATTATTTTCTTTCACTATCAAAAGCTATTTCAACCATGGTAGTCCAATTATGAGAATTTGCTGAGTTTTTGTTATTGTCTTTCATCCTTCTGAACACCATTTTAAAAAACACCCAAAAGTATTAAATCTAAAGACATCATTATTGTAAATAAGACCTAAAAAAATAATGCACCCTTGAAGTCCTGTAGAAAGAATCTGGTTTTACCCCCAAATGTCAATAACTTTTCCCAATTGTGAAAATTGTGATGCAGGCTGTTGAATCAGTGAGAGGTTTAACAAGACTAGTAATGAGATACTGATATCATTAAAAAATCAGAACTATCTTTGGATTAAGGGAATGATTTTTTTTTAATTCTGACCTTGAAAATCACTCAATAATAGCTTTTAAAACTGTTGCATTCATGAAGAGAAGAATAAGTTAGGATAAGTTAGTTGTTTTTTTTTTTCCTTTTGGAGCTTTCTTCAGCTCAGAATATCTGTAATGAACAAGATCTGGTTTTAAGCAGGGAAGCAGAAATTACACCAGATACACATTATATGTCCTACAGTTATGCAAATAGCAGCTTTATTCCAGGAATAAATAAAACTCAATCAAATGTCTACTGAAATGCCTGGAAATTGGAACATTCCCACTACAGTTCTATGTTCATTAGCACCAGCAAACACATGAACTGATGCTTCTTGGGCAGTGCCAAGCATGCATACAATAAGGGGGAGTCTAAAAATAATAAACTAGCAATAATAACTGAGTATATTAAAGTCAAGATAAAACTTCATAGCAGTGGCCAAAGGACTTGCAGGGTTCCTTGTATTCCCTCTCTCCCCACCTAACTCAAGGTCCTATTTCACTGCATTGGTTTGAGAGAATTTTTAACAACTGTTTTCTGGGATATTTTTCTCATGGGAAAGATATTATGTCACTCTTCCCCAGCCTTACTTCTCAGGAAGAGTTGAACTGAATCGGTGCAGACCTCCTTGGAAGATTTTAGTTTGAATTGGTTATCCTGTTGCCTCAAAATGTAAGCAACTGAAAGAAGGGACTTATGACAAGAAGTCTTACTGAAGTCTAACAACAGATAACACTGAAAATCCAGCCTAAAGTGACACAAAAACTAAGCTAACTCAAATATATTTTAAATTAATTTCATTTGCATTTTTTGCTTCCTTCCTTTCTTTCATTCTTTTTTGGTTTTGTTTTTGTTTTGTTTTTTAATAAATTATTTAAATCATATCTAATTAAAGAAGTTCTGCTTTTAAGGTATGGGGAGATGAATATGATTTTGGCCAAAACCTAGGAACAGTTTATATGCAACCTTAGTTGTTGAGCATCTGGGATTGATCACACTGAACCTGTGTTAAAAAGAGCACATTTGATGAATCCCAGATGTTTTAATATGGCACTCCCTCACAAACTAACTGGATCAGGATGGGAAACAAATAAAAGATAAAAGTTTTAAAATTAAAGACCTAAGAGGTCTTAAATGTAGGCAACTTGAAGGTAATGGAGATAGTGGTGTGTCCAAGTGGACACAAGTCCAAGTAAGTCTCTATCCTTTCTTTATTTGGTTGTTTTTGAAGGCTGAAATATCATATGGGTATAGAACTAGAGGAAAATGCTTAATCATGACAGTGAAGATGGTGTTTGTATTCACTTTCTCTTGCTGGTACCTGTGCTTCAGCTTTGTTTCATCCTAACAGATGGGCATATTAATGATTTTTTAGCAAACTGTAAAGACAAACTAATACACATGGTAAATAACTTCTAGGATAAGAAAGGCAAAGCACAAGTGGCAGTCAGATAAAAGGCTGGTAAGACTTTGCCAATTTCTATGTAGCTTAATGAGAGATAGACCAGCTAATTGATTAAAAACCACACGGTTAATTTGTTAACATTTTCCTACAGCTGACACACACAAACATAGCATCATCTTTGACTGTCTCATTTTTCTCTTTTGGGCTATTTTCTAATCCTTGCTTTTGGCTAAGTCAAGTATAGAGTATATTGTTCTTCATAAAATAATCTGGCATTTAATCTTTTCTTCTTTCCTCCTTCCAATCCATTTAAATTGTGAGAAATATGTTTATACAATAAGAAGTTTGCTGTTACAGCAGCTTGGAGAGTTGTCCATGGTTTTTGCTAGTACAAGGAACATGGAAGGGGCAAGGGTCTTTTGCTTCATTGTTGTAGCAGATCAGCATAATTCTCACCTTCCCAGAGTGCTCTGCAGACATAAACAGCCAATACTTACACTTTGAGGCCTGTGATTAGGTCAAGAAGAATCAGAAAAGGAAAAAGGTAATAGTATTTTCTAAATGCTGTAATTTAAGCCAAATGGAACACGAGATCTACTGAAATAAATGGACATTTCCCATTGTTTGTCTTTGAAAGAATAATTTTGGCTGGAATGTTAAGTAAAATTTATCCTCCAGTGTGGGCTTCTAAGTAGATGCAGGACAGTATTTCTGTTCCTTTTCACTAGTGGTAGCATGGCTTGAGATGCAAAGTGGGAATCTGTGAAATCCTTTATCAGAGTGACTTTGTGGTGGGTTGACCTTGGCTGGATGTCAGGTGCCCACTCAGCCACCTTATCACATCCCCTCTAAGCAGGACAGAGTGGGGAGAAAGTAAGATTGGAAAATCTTATCGGTCAAGATTATACCATTTTAATAAAGCAAAAGTACAGGTCACACACACAGAAGCAGAGGGAAACAAAAGATGTTATTCTCTGCTTCCCACCAGCAAGCCATGTCCAAACTATTCCTGGGAAGCTTCAGTATACATAGAGGTTGCTCAGGAAGATAAACAGTAAATAAGGAATGTTCCCACTTCCTTCTCCTTTTTCCTAGCTTCTATTGCTGAGAATACTCTAAAGGTTTTGCCTACCCCCAGCCTGCTGGTGAGGTGGGAATGTTGGAAAGAGGCTCTGGTGCTGTGTCAGCACCACCCAAACACCTTCCTCATCACCAATGCAAAGCACAGAGCTGTGAGAGCTGCTGTGGAGAAAATTAGCTGCATCTCAGCTCCAGCACAAACCCACAGCTGATTTTGTTCACCCCACTCCTATGTGAGTTCCAGGAAATCCTGGGCATTAAAATCTTGATCATTCATATCACTTTTATTTTATTTATCTTCTTTTGTGCTTAGTTGAACCTTTTTTGTTAGTTTTATTTATAGCCAGAAGTAATGCATATACTGTCCTCTAAGTGTGTGCATGTGTGGACACATTTGCTACCCCGTGGAGTACTGAAGAGAGATTGATAACAACATGAGTAAGTTTCACTGGAAAAGTATGTGCTGCATTATGGACAAATAAAGTGTTTCATTTTCGTGAATGGGAATATACTGCAAACCTGTACCTACAGAAATGAAAGCGAGTGCCTTTATAGGGCACTTAGTTTTATTTTTGAGATTAAGTAATTAATTTTGGAACTTGTGACTTTAAAAAAATTACATTTAAATGTCTTAAGTATCGAGTTGTACTTTTTCCACCTAAAATACTGAAGTATATCTAGTCAAGAGAACTCCTAAAGTAAATGTTATTAATTCATTATGGATAAAATTATTAAATCATTAAATTATTTAAATTGGATTGAAAAACATTGAAAGAACACATTTCAAACTACATTAAAGACTTGATTAACATTCCAGAAAATTTAAAACTAATATATTAAAAGCACATAAATCAACAGTGACAACACAAATCCAACATGAAGACAGACTTTATGTGATATAATATTACAAATACTTTTACTTTAGAAGAACCATTAATGATTTAATCAGAATTGATAAAAGGAAAATAAGTCAGAGATAAGCCTCTTACTTTGAACTACTCTTGACCTTTTTTTAGGTGTCTTGTCAGAGTTAATGATCTTTTACTGTTTAGCATGGAATGTCTCAGGTACAACAAAGCACAGTCTGGTAACTTGTTTCTTGGAAAAAATCACTGTTTCTTAGGGGGAAAAAAAGTAGTGCTTGAGCTCCTGTAAGCTCATGGGTTGATGGGTTGTACTAAAGATTCTTCTAGTCTGAGATCCTGTCTCTGACACTGCCAGTAGCAGTTGTTTCAGAAAATAGGAATAAAAATTGAATGAGTATAACATGATAGTCCCCATGGCAAATCCTTCCAGATGCTGGCAATCTGTGATTTAGGGAAACCCTGAGCCAGAGTTTGTAACCTTTCATTCACATTTTATAACACTCCATGAACTTACTTATGATTGTACCTAATAGCTTTTTGAACCATTTATACTTCTGGCATGCTGCACACCTCATGGCAATGAGCTCCACAGATTAAGTAGAAAGCTGTGAACAGCTGTATCTTCAGTTTGTTTCAATCTTTAACTTGATTCTTGATTACACTTCTTTATTCTTCTAATATAAGGCCTAGTAAGTACTCACCACCTTCTCATTACTTCTGCTTTTACTTTACCTCTAGTTATAAATCTTCTCAGCTGTCTTTTTCTTTGCTGAGTTTTTGAGGTTTTGATTGAACTCTCCTTCAAAAAAGGTCATTCTGATTCTGTCTGTCACCTACCTTTCAGAACTGAATTGTTGAAATTAGGGTCTTGTTTACTTATGATTCCTGAAGTGACTGGTGCACACACGTACCAAGACAGAGCATAACTTTTTATCTCCCAAGATTAAAAGAGAGCTCCAAAGACAGGCATGGCATTTAACTTTAAAGGGTCTGTTGGTGTTTGAGGCTCCAAACCACTGAAGGCAAGTTGATCTAAGGGCAAATTTTGGCCCTAAAATTGCATTACATGAAGTGCTATTGGGAGCGATTAACAATTCGCCATCTGCCAATAAATACATAGATATTTTCTGTTGGAAAAATAAGGAGTGAGTGATATATTAGGTACCATGTTGTAATGACAACCACTGTACCAAAGTAAAACTTTTTAAACGCTCAAGAGGTCTTTCAGAAACTAAATCTTATGCCCTTTGTGTCATCAAATATATGACACACAGAGGAAAAATGGGACACATCAGAAAATGTTTGTAGTGCAAATATGTTCAGAACACCATCACAGGACAAGGTTGCATAAACATGAAGAAAACAAGGTTGCATAATACACAACTTCAGTTTTAAGGACTTATATTTCTGGAGAGTTTGTAACTAAAATTATAATGCTGTCAAGAATCACCATTTTTCACCTTAAAGAAGTTGCAGTTGAAGTTCAACTCATAAAGAATAAGAATGTATTTAAACAGGAATCCTAGCAGGCATTTTAGAGTTGTGTCTTACCAGTGCCCCACAGCTTTATTAATGAGCATCAGCAACATTCAGACAGAAAGTCCAGTTCCCTCTTGTGAGGAGAGAAGACAACTGCTTTTCTGATTTGGTTAGCTTGACCAAGTCCTTGCCTCCACCTAGTCCTAGATGCAAACACAAGTTACCAGGCCTGTGAAGAACGGGCTCCTACAGAGTCTCAGCCATGTGACTTCATGAAGGCATATTGTAATGGAAATTTGCTGATGAAAAAGAACAATTTCAAAATTTCCAGAGATAAATGGTTTTTTGTAAACCATTTTGTTTTTTATTCCTCAACTTTTCTCATATTATTTTCATATTAATGCTGTATTCCTTGTGTATATCACATGAAATTAGCATATTGATCTTATTCATACTTATAAATACTCAATGTCTCATGTGAGTTTTTTTACTACTGAGTTCCATACTTTTAATTTTAATTTTTTCTGTTACACTACAGTCATCCACTTGTGAAATGGAGCTCTTATAGAATACATAGAAACAGTGCTCAATCAACCTGTAATCTTCTCCTTGATAAACAGATTATTTATCAAACCTTTGTCATAAAGCATAATTTTCAAACAACTAATTACCCCCTGAATTTTTTGAAACTTCATTTAATACTTCAATACTTTTTCTTAAATTACATAAATTACATATACTAAATCTAGATCTCTTTGAGAACTGCAGAGGCAAAAAATACTAATTTGTACACCATGTACCTACTCCTTCTTAATATTTAACTTTATATAAAAGATAAAGATTGTACTAACACCTTCAGTCAAGGAAAATCTTCAAAAATTTACAGTGAACTGACTGATCTTTTCAAGGTCACTATAGCCTTCGCTATTTTAATAAGTCACCAATATTATTTTAACTATAACCTACTCTTTTAGTTCCAGCAAGTACAAATTTCTCATTTTGCCATGAATTGATTTGCATCCCATAGGTTGTCTCTGTCTGTAGGGTAATCCACATTACTTCAGTCAATTACTTTATATCTCACCTAAATGTGGAATTATATGTAACTAAAATCTGTGCTGATTTCATGTTTTTTCATTTATGATAATTTTTTGAAGACCAAGACCAAGAAACCTTAAAAAAATGCATTTTAACACAGCTTCCACTTGTATGCCAGTAATAAACCCCAATTTACATCCATATACACTCAGGGTCTAATCCATTCAAAATGTATAATTTGTAACACTCTGATTTCTGAAATGAAACCACAATAGTATATTAATTCAAGTATTTAATAGCACATTCAATATAGTATGTCATTAATATTGTCTATGGACCAAAGGGATTATGCAATGTTAATATGACTAGTTCTACAAGCCCGTGCTGACTATTGTTAATTTTACTGACTCCCCCTTGATTCTTTATTAATTGATTACCATACCATCATTTATCAAAGTTATGATGACAGGTCTATGAATTATTCAGATTTTTTAATATCTCAATTTTGGCTTGACATTAGCTTAGTTTGGATTTTTTTCCGTATTCCCTGGTTTACTAAAAATAAATGAGACAGCTCCCAAGCCACAGTTTTTAAATCTCTTGGACACAGTGTATTGGAGCCAGTAATTTAAAAATGCCTAAAATTTAGTAATTACCTTATGATATCTGGCTAAGATACCACTGGAAAGCACATGTGTAACATTATGTAATGTAATCCTATTTTTTTATCCTACAGATGAATAATGATTGAAATAACACTTTCAAATTTTCTACATTATTATTCAATCCAACATTAGTATTGTAATTTTCCTTGTTTCTAGCACCAAAAGAAAATTCTTCAGGGTTCTACTTTACTTTTCCAGGCTAATAATTTTCCTTTAATTTTTTTTTTCATTTAATTTCAAAAGTGTGCTTTATTTTTCAATTCAAGGATCACAAAGGTATTCAGGTTTCACTGAGAATCATTGTCTCCAATTCCTATCTTGTAATTTATATCCATTGTTATAAAATTAAATTTAGATTATTCCATTTCTACTCTAGACCAGGTTGTTATGCATATGATTTGAATTTTTTGATCAGCATGGAATTTTTTCCAGTCTTTGGTTTCTGAGGAATTCAGTAAAGTTTTCTTCAGCATTTTCAGATATGAATCATAATTTTCTGTTTAAATTTTCATTTAGATTACTTGACGCATATTAATTTCACCTTTGAGAATTTAGTATCTTATGACATTATATATTTACTTAGATGCAGCAATTTGTTCTAATTCATTCACAATATTCTAAATCTGTGTGTTTAACAAATTTTGACCTTGTGATTGCTTCATATATGACAAGATGGGAACTAGTACAATTTCACATATTTTCTGTTATTCATTCACTAAATAAAATTCATCTATCATTTCCAATAATTGTGACATTTAAATATAGTCAAGAAGACAGTACAAGCAGCTGTTCATATTGAATTCCACCATGATAATGTTGCTTTACCTATAGTTTTGTCTGTAGTTTTGTCTTTTGCTGTCTAACGCTAGCTGTCACCTAAATGATTATATTCTGGGTATGTATTCAAAGAAACAAGAGTAGGCAATGTGTTTTTCCTTCTCCCTAAGAGATTAGAGGTCTTAATTTTAAATATTAGGGTCATGCAAATCTTGTGAAGAAATCTGATTAACACTACAATACTAATTTCAGCCTTCCCTATAGCTCTTTGTGTAAAACTTTTCCATCTTATACATCAGTTTGTTTTTTCTGAAAAAAGAGATTCTGTTTCTGCTGGTCTGTGAATGTATTCAGATCACATAATTTCCATCGAAGATAAAAACATTCATGCACACAACTCTCAGGATTCATATCACCTGTTCTCTTGTACCTAAAATTATTCAATAACGTCTTTTGGTACTATAACTTAGAGTTCCTTAAAACTTTCCAATGTTTTTTCCAATATGAATCTGGTAGAGCAGTAGACCACACAGGTAGCAAACTTTCCAATGTTAATTAATATTTCTCAATTAATTGATACTATTCTCAACTATGGTTTTGAAAAATATTTATTCAACTTATACCTTAAAACAGACTATGAAGTGCTTTGCACTGGGAGCCATGTCAGTCCTGGTGGAAGATAATTTAAATCTAAACTGCCTCAGGAAAACAGCCCAGGGCTTAAGCTCCCAGCTCCCTTGGATAGAACTGAGTCTAATGGAAAGCTCACCCTCTTTCATTGCAAAGTGTGCACAGGGAAACATAAAGAGAAATGATAGCCTGAAAGCAATGACCTACTCAGGAAAGCATATCCTCAGGAAACTGGAAAATAGGCTTTCAGATTGATTTCCACCTTAGGTGGTTTGAATTCACTTTGCTGAGTAGCAAGATGCAACTGCCAGGTTAGAATTTTCCAACTTTAATTTTGAGTCTGGCACAGTGCCACCAGAAATGTGGTGATTGAGGAGCCAAATATGTAAACTAGATCTTGACCCTCTGTTGATCAAGAATAAATGCTAATTTTGTTCCCTGGAACACTGGAGTAAGTGGGATTGTCCTTGGTGTTTCATCTTACCTTAAAAGGATTGGGGAAATCATAATGTGATGCAGATGGGGTAATGGTGTTAGAGTTGAGTAACATCACACCTCTCTGTGTCTGGTCACTAGTTCCACAAATACACAAGGAATTGTGCTAAACCTTTTTTTTTCCTCCTGTAGCTATTCCCATTGCTACATTAGCCAATGTTTAACTTCAAGGCCTCTGTCTCATGGGCTATCCCAAATGGAAATTGTGGAGAAGCCCTGCACCCAGGGGCCTGCTGGGGGAACAGCTGCACTAATGTGCTGCTGCCCACTTGGCCACAGCTCACAGCCCTGGGCTAGAGAGAGTTTAGACAGTGGGGTCTAGGACAAAGAGGCCAAATTTTTTTCCCTTGAATGAGTTAATTTAAAAATCCTAGAAGCAGGCAAAGGTATGTGGATGGGCTGAAAAAGAACACCCCAAACTTCCCACCATGTAAGGCAGTGTGACTGCCAAAGCATGACCACACACAGGAAAACGGCCCTGTAAGACAAGTGTAAACCATGGGGGCATTCCTGTAGCCAAGGATTCCCACAACATCTCCTAATCTGTCTATATTTGTCACAGACATGCTCTTTGACCACAAGCAGGATGGTGATACACATCTTACCCTGCTGCCTGTAAGACAGAGAAGAATGACATAACGGGGTGTTAAAACCCTGACACAGCTGGGAAAGCATTCTTTCAGAGCAGGCAAGACAACATCACACATACTCCAAGAATCCAATCCAAAGCCCTGGAATAATTCAAACATGTGTTATGTTTTCCTGGACCCTGAGTGACTCCTAAACTCAAGCACTTTAAGAGATGACAGCACAAACACCTCTGGGGCAAACAAACACTCATGTAAAGACATACTTACAATTTCCCTTTCCCCACATACACTTTTGGATGGAATCTGAGATAAGGATTTCTGAAGGAGAAGAATGTCAAAGAAAAGCCTCTATCTTTATTCAAATGAGCATTTAAAGATTTTTTTTTGTTTGGTATTCCAAAGCTGAGTTTGTGACACGTAAAAAAATCTGACTTTGGAAGGTAAACCATTGGTGAAAGCCTGTGTTTCTAAAGGAATGAACTACATGCAAAGATAGAAGAAAGAAATATAGATCAATAAGATGAATATTGAAAATGTTAGCCTGGCCAGAGTATAGTGAGGCTATGTATGTGTTAACAAAGAGAGAACACTATTTGGTAATAAAACAATAAGACGAAGATTTATCTGATAAGAAGTCTTTAAGAATGAGAGAAACCCACATCACAGAGAGTATGTAAGATTCATTGCTGTGTTTCGTAAACTTTGCAAGTGAAAGATAAGGAGTGAGACTGATTAGAGCTATATGGCACTTTTATTTATAACTTTTAACACAATGTATACTGTGTTAAAATATTTGTACCCATTAAATGTGGGCTCACAATTTACCATCTAAGCTGTTCTCAATGAATTCAGCTTACCAAGAAATGCAAACACTGTCATATACATGGTAATTAGGTACAGATGTGATTATTTGACAAATAATCATAACTATATATAACTATGTTATATATAGTTATGTTATATATATAGTTATGTTATATATAACTATATATATAACTATATAACATAACTATGAATAATTGTCACTTCCTTGTTTATAAACCACTAATTTAAAACATGTGTGCACTGACCTAACCTCACCAGTGCACCCTTTTTTAATGTGGGGAGAGAAGAGCAAGAGAGATTTAAGCTGTTATCTTTTCTACAAGAAAACTAACCTTTTGTTCTCTGGTTCTAACTTTCTGCTTTGCAGAGTTGCTTTGCCCAGAAGCACGTTTCCCACTGGCTTCTGTTTTGCAACACTTGTCATGAAAAACCGCTTTAGGAGAGAGGAGCAGGAGGAAAGAGGCACAAGACATGGTATGTGGTTGATACCATTTCTTCCAGACATAGCAGTGAAAGTGGTTTACATCATTAGAGGGCTGCACACTCCCAGACATGAAGGATACACAAGTATCTTCTCAGTTCAGAAGAACCATAGCTTAGATTAAGTCAAAAACGTAATTGAGAGATATTTCTTGTGAGAGGATGACCCATTTCAGAGAGAGACCCAAACTACCTTCTCACTTTGCACATAAGCAAAGTTCTCAGTTTGCTTATAAACCCGACATGAAGTCAGTAATGGCATTTTAATAACACCTCCTATGTTCATAAGAGACACATGAAATTTAGTTGTTTACATATTAGAAAGTAAGAATTTAAAATTGCCCATTTATATCACTAAAATCAAATAATGATGTTATACCAAGGATAAACAAGCAATGTTGTCATTAATGATAAAAATGGTATATTTCTAAGGTTGCACATGTCACGTAACAGTGTTTACTTTGAAATATGCTGTTTATCTGTACTGAAAAATGTTAAACCCACTCTTCAAACAATTTAATTTAAGTTTGCAATCAAGTGCTGGTGTGGAATCCTTAGGAAAAAAAGAGCAAGACTCTTAGTGAATGTTTATGTAAAAAAGTACTGTTTACATTTCAGCTTCCCCTCAGGATCTTTAGTGTAATGTTTATAGAAAGCAGACAGCAAAGTTGTATAATTCTATTATAATGAACAATACCATTTAAACTCATTATTATACCTTTCTCCTAGATCACCATTGCAAAAAATGGAGATAAGGGGTCTGGTACAATCACAGGTTGTTGACTTCTCGTCTCTTTTTTGTAGATGTTTCCTACAGCACAATAAAAACTCGACTTTTGACATCCCTGAAGGTGCTGCCAAGATCTGCTCTTCACAGTTATATCAGTGCTGCTCTCCATGCAGAGGCCCTGGCTATGGTGAGGATGCAGGATGGGTGCACCCACACCCCTGGTCCTCAGAATACTCTGTCTGGGAAGATATCAGAGCATACCACAGATTCCTCCCTGTCCACAACCCCAGGTTGTTTCTGAAAGGAAACCAATGTACAGAGGAAGATGACAAGCACACAGATCTTCTCTTGGAACTGAGTGAGAATGAAACAGATCCTGGTAACAAAACAATCAGAACTGTGAAGTGAAGCGTGAACCACATCCTCCTGCTCAGCAAGGATTCAACATGTTCTTTGGGTGTAATTGAGCTTTTGTGCATCTGAATCTGCTAGAGCAGTAGACCATACAGGTAACAAATTTTCCAATGTTAATTAATATTTCTCAATTAATTGATACTATTCTCAACTATGGTTTTGAAAAATATTTATTCAACTCATACCTTAAGGCAGACTTTAAGAGCAAAACCCATTCAAGATAAGAACTACACTTTTCTGAATTAACTCCTTGGTCCTGCTTTTGAATTTATGAGTTGATCAAAACTTTTCTTACTACACTCTGAATGTTAGTGTCCTGAGTCCTGCAGAGAGTGTGCACAGCTTCTGTATCCCAAAAATGGCAGACAACAATATCCTTGATCAGCACATGACCACGTGTAGGACTCCAGCACCTCAGAATCATCCATCTCAGCAGAGACTGGGGATCATACACCAGCCTCTTCTCTCCAACAACATGCCACTGCATTGGCACCACCTCCCTTCCAATCCTCTTTACAGCAACCTATACCACATACTACCACCCCTCCCATCCCAACCTTTTTCTCTCCCTCTTTTTTTTTTTTTTTT
>VWZU01004857.1:892562-975265 GCA_013397095.1 Sterrhoptilus dennistouni
CTCTACAGTTCATCTCCAGAAGCTCATTTCAGGAGAGGCAGTGGGAGCCCAGCTGGACATGCCGGGTTGCAGCCTCAGCTGTGGGACTGAGACAGACTTGCCAATCTAACAGCTGAGGTTGAGCCAGTGCTCTGACCATCCAGCACAAATAAATAGCTGCTTTGGCTCACAGGACTGGGAGAAAACCCCAACCACCTTACCTGATACTACCAAACCTCTCCTCCCTTCTCTTCTACTTTTTATCAAAGAGAGCAAAAGACTAAAATCAACCCTCTGCTTAAGAGTGATTTGTAGAAATCTTCAGCAGAAACAGTTTGCTTTTCTCTATTAATAATTAAGACTAATCAGAGTATGAGGCCCTGACCAATATCTCTGACAAGAAAAAGGCTCAGGAAACTCCCAAATAAATTAACTTCACACAATCAGGCTGTTTCCTAAACTTTTAGCTTCAGAACCTCACATGTTTTGTTTTGGTTTGTTGTATTTTTTCCTCCAGTATAGCCTAAAGTAAATTTTGTATGTGTGTGTGTGAGAGAGAGTGTGTGTGTTTAGCATGAATATTCCAGTTTATTTATCATGGGAATTAGCCATGGTGATCCAGGGTCTCTATACTCAAATATCTGATATACATGACTGCTTTACAATGACTTGATCAGGTTAACACCTTTGTGATCCTTGGGTCCATTTACTCTATCAAAACTAATACCATATTTTTGATTCCATAATGATTGCATGTTTTTTAAAATATGTCATTTAAATGCATACATGTAAAGTAGATAATTTGGCCCCACTTTATTCTACAGACAGGGGCTAATTTTCTGAATAAAGTACATGATGTTTCCTCAGAGAAATTCCCTATGGAAAAATATGTATACATTTAAAGCTAAATCTGTGTTTTTCTAGATTAGTCCCTAAATAAATGAAAAGAATTCGACTTGATATCAGGAGCTCTAGTTCAATATAATTTGATTAAATTAGGAAGAAAAGCAGGCCAGAAAATAACCTTTTACTCCACATCAATTCAGAAGAAGGAAAGCTCTGTTGATGCAACATCTGTCGTCCTCAGCTCCCCTTAGTGTCTGACCTCAGCATATTGAGACATCTGTTATTTTTGTGTATGACTGGGGTCAGAGAAAGAAATTGGCTTCTTTCATGTCCTGACACAACTGTGGAAAGAAAATTTCCAATACTGAGGTCAGCTTCTCCTCACCCTGCAAAAGACAGAAACAAGTGGAAGCCAGGAATATCTCACAGATACAGTGAGAAATATATGTATATAAAAGTAGTTTAAAATTTTAAAAAGGATACATTTAAATTTTTTTGTCCACTGTCTTAGGAGAATGAAATATGTAAACTCTAGAGTGTCAACAAAAGAAGTAGATTCATTAATGTATCTTTGACTATGGCACTGGGAATAACTTTTCTATGGGTTTGTGGCAAAAGAGCATCAGGAAAACACAAAAGGTACAGTAAAAGCCTGAAATTCCTGGAATTATCACAGTTTCTCTGACTTCACTGAGTAAGCTGGCTTGCTAAGGTACATCAACCTGGTGTGAAAATTTTCTCTGTCCTTGGTTAACATGTGTCTAATCAATCTTAACCAGATACAACTCTCATACACCTGCTCTGGCTTCAAGAAAATTATTTTATGGGGTAGGTCTACAGAAAAAGGACTGCTTAGCCCTTGACTCATAATTTTCACTGACTAATGGTACTGCTTACCCAGACCTGGCTCTTACTTGCTCTCCTCAATCTCTCTAGTTGACTGCTGGAGGTTTGATGAAATACGAGATGTTCCATGGACCCTCAGTCTCACTGAAGCAGTCAGCAATTCAAATTGTCTCTTTCCTGCCCCCTACAATTTGTCTGCAGGTTTGTGTCAGAAAAAAAAGCAAAATACATCACCACTGCAAAGGCAAAAAAAAAAAAAAAAAAAAAAACCGGAGAAAAGAAAAACAACAAAAAAAACACACCCAAAAAAACCCCAATACCAAAAGCACAATCAATCATACTAAAGGCTCGGTGTATGTGGTTACCTCGTTGTAAAAGTCTTAGCACCTTACATTTCAACAGCTCCTTCACAGCAAGTCCCCTGTGTGCAACTTGTTTTTTGAAAGCTCAGATGCAATTTTTTACATTCCTTTAGACTGGAGCTCACTCTACAAGTGAAAGAGCTAAATTACACATCCACTTACTGGCCAGAAGCAATATACTTGAATAAATTTATTCACCTTAGATCATCCATGGAATGAAAAACTGCTTACTCCAGAACTGTTACAGATAGAGGGTCTGATACACACTTCTTTCAGTCAATTTTTTTTTTGTAAATTCCTTTAAAAACTACTAAAAATATTTTTTTAAACATGTCTTTTATACATTAAGTAGTATAGAAGAAGAAAACTAACTGTTTATCCATGAAAAATTGATTTTTAGAAATACTTTACTGTATCATATTTTAAATGTTTCTTGAGTGAATATTTTAGTTATTCCAGGACTTCATTATTTTTCCCCGTTGGTCAGAATGCAATCTCCATTTCTGTACTACATTAGTTACATCAAAATGCTTGCTGTGTGACTTTGAGAAACTCATTCTGATTAGTAGCAGATGAGTAACAGTCAACTAAAATCCTTCCCTAACAGTGTTCAAAATCCTACTGAAATAAAGACTATTAGAAACATAGAAACATAAAGGTTGGAGAAGACCGTCATCAAGTCAAATGTTTATACTCATGTTTATTTATTTTCTTTATCTCTAAGGATTTTTTCCACCATTAGGCAGAAAAATGTCATTGATTCAACAATCTCAGAGGCTGTGCAAAAACAAAGTACTTACAGGGGGATGGAAAAATATTGAAAATTGTATTTAGCATATCAGTAATTGTCATTTGTCATCAAAACATTTCAATTTAGGTGGAAACAATGGGGAAAACAAACCAAAATACTATCTAACAGCTCTACCAAAACAATTATGTGTGCTTTGCTGAATAGCAAGCTAATCACCAGATAATATCACATTGTTCCTTCCTGAAAAATGTGTAACACCTGGGAAGACTCTGGAGGGAAATGGAAAAATGATGTCTTGAAAAGGTCTTCACTGAGGAAGGGATGAAAGAAACAGGATTGTGCAGCTTAAGGAGGAGGATGGAAGAGGAAGAGTGGAACATCATAGTCTTCCAGTATGCAGATCATTGATACAATAGAAATAATTATTTAATTGGAGACATTGCTATTAGCTATGCCTACAAAAAAGTGGAAAAGAAGATGAAGGAAAGAAAACTGAGAAAGTTTCTCAGAAAATGCAATACTCAAATATCAGAGTAATTTGGCTGGTGGGAGGCTTGAGAGAGTCCACTGCTGGAAGCTTGAAGGCCTGGTTATAGAACTGTCATTCATATGCAAGTTGGATGCTGCTGACTTTCATTACTTACTGTGCTGTGATCCGTGTTAGAATAGCATGAGGGTAGAATCTAAGTGCTATGAAATTTCCCAGCTAAAAGTCACTCAGTGTCTGCTTTGACTCTTCATTATTTGTGTTAAGAGAAAAGTCACCCTATATTCTTTCAGGTCCTCACTGGATAGTTTTGAAAACAGAAGATTAGGGACCAAAATGACAAGAGAGCAAATAATAATTTGTGAGAAATGGATAATCTTTGGCAAATGTGCTTGGTTGCATGTGCATATGGATATTGACAGAAACAAATATAAAGCATATATCAAAGTCTTCTGTGAGAAAAAATTAACTGTTTATTAAAGACAACAGGTTGCAAATTGGTGAAACAAACAAGTCTTTAAGATTCCACCCATTGTTACAAACCATACGCAGGGTTTATCCAGGTCACTGTAGGTTATAGGGCCAGGTCTACCACTGATGGAGGCACTATTCAGCAGTCAACTACATTAGCTAAACACAGGTAAAGGTCACCAAAATTCCTTATTTCATCAGGATGATCTTGGACTGAGCTATATTTTCTCCCCCCTAACTTGCTGGTTTTGTCAAAGACAAGCCTGTCATTTCATGGATGTACAGCATTCATTTTGTCATGTATTTACAGTGCTAAGGTCAGTTCTGGCTCACTAAGCCAGAGGAAAATTTATCATTCCCGTATCTAGAGTCACAGTGAAATGTGTCATTATTGGCTCCATTTTTCTGACATCTTCAGTCTTCTATAAAGCCCATTTCTATTTCTTTTTATCAGCTCATGTTCAGCTTGTGTTTCTCTTGGTCTGAGATGCTCTTCAGTCTGTCATTACCTCAACAGTCCTCCCACAGAATAGTCATTCCTGTGTAGCTTTTCCTCTCTCTCTCTTTAACTTGGATCGTTGGTAATTTATAAATGTGATAGCTGCTTTCAACAGAACTGAACACTTTATGTAGCACAATGTGTGTTGGGGGACATCTACAGGCTGATTCCTGACACAGGAATTTAACAGAGAAGCTTTTCCAGGCAAGTCAAGGACATTTCAGTCCCACCTTGGTTATCTTCCTTTTTTGTTTTAATTAGTCAGTCTTGAAAAGTTATATTCTCACCCCAAAAACAAAACAAAACAAAAATCCATTATTCCACATGACATATATACAATTATAAGAAACTGCTTATTGCCATCACAATAGCAGGAAAGCAATTATTTGATCTCAGACCACTAAATGATACAATATTACACTATAATAACTCTTATGTCTGAAGATTTTGGCAAAGCAAAAAACAAAACAAAGTAGAAAATTAAATACTCTCAGCTCCAAAGAAATTTTTGTTACACACTACTCTGATATCATAGCTGTGAGGTAAGCAATAGGTAAGTTTTTCACAAATTTTCCTTTTTATTAGCTTCCAAAAATTAAACTAGTAAGAGAAATGAAGATTTACTTGACATGTAAAGAATATAGGTAAATCTAGCTAAAAATTCAATTTCTCACAGATAAAAATATTATCTTTCTCCTGAGTCTATGAAGACGTCATTAATGCAGCAAAAAATCAAGTCTTCAAGGAAATGCAGGCATCCATTTCCCAGTGAACCCAGGGATGCTGAGGAATAAAGTAAGCCTATTTAGCTTATAAGAAGATGCATATTGAAATGTATGCAGTATATCATACCCAAGTTATGCATAAAAATATTTTGTGAGAGACAGTTACAGATGAGCTTGGAGGATTTCCACCTGGAAAAGTCCTGTGGCTTCCATATATCCTCTATGGCAAAAATCACCAATCTACCAGTGTAGCCTGGATCACCTATAACAACTTTGCTGGAAGAAGTGTACAGCTGCCATTATGAAGTGTTTAGTTTACTTATTCTCCAATTCCCAAACTGTCTGGTCACTTTTTACTTCAGTCACCACTGCTGAGAGCTCCCTCACTTGGGAGAGGGACAAAACAACTTCTTATTTCAAGGTTCTCAGCCATACCTTCCTAGTAGTGGAGTATATAATAAGCCTCAGTCCCAAAAAAAACTGGAGTAAATGAAGAAACATCTACAAAAAAATCATATTTTTGATCTGTGGCTCAGGGTTTGCCTGTTCATGTTCAACTCTAGTTTACACTTAACACTCAAGACAGTGTTTATAGAGGTGAAAGTTGCCTCATAGCGAAATTTTCACTAAAAGCCCAGTTTATTGGGATTCTAGTGGACAGGCGGGATTCAAATCTGATAGATACCCAAAGGCTTTCAATCAGGAGGCAAAGTTTGCATTCATAGCACCAAGTAGATCAGTCCTATTCTCTCCTCTGACATCTCATACCCAGATTTCTGCAAGAGCTCAGCTGCACAAGTGCTGAGCAATCAGCACAAAAAAGGTTTGTGTGCTTTCTTCAGATATTTAGGACTGTGCTCCCAGTGCTTATGCAGCTCAGCTATTGGCAGCATCTTATTACACATTTTCCAGCAGAGAAAATCTTTTCCAGACCATTGATTTCTTTTTCTTCACATGTGCCAATGTATTCAAGTGACTCCACACAGGTGAAAGAGCTTCCCATATGAAGCTGAAGGATTGAAGGACCTGGGCTTTAGGCTGGGAGCCCTTTGTGGGCTCTACTTCCTGTGACGGTATTTCTTTAAATCACTGAGTAATGCCAAGGTCATTTCCCTTCTTCCCATCTCTGCCATGACTGAACTATGATGAAGAGTGACCAAAGGGAATTTGAAGAAGGGGAAGAGAAGCATTGAGGAGAAGCCCTTGGTAGATTCTTATGGTCTACTCAGACCTCTGCAACAGAAGGCTTTTGAAACACAAATAATATGGTATTCTCATATAAGTCTATCTTAGAAGTGCAATAAAAATACAAATTAAGTTTCAGTTGGTGGTTAAAGACTCTAATCAACTGGGTTAAGGTGGTTTATTCTGCAATTTTCCCTGAAACCACAGAACATTTTTTTAAATAAGCAAAGTGGTAGTTTTATTTGATATGAATCTCATCACAGAAGTTTTCAGCCATAATTTAGTTGTTTATTAACTTTCTTCTTGTAATTATTGACTTTCCTTTCTGTAATAACTAATTTTCAATTTTCTTTCCGAACATTTCTTGTTGAAATACAACCAATATATGTGAAAGACAAAAACATGAAAACGTTTTCCTTGTATGTGGAGCAAAAGGTAGGTTCAGGGCTGTGTTGGTGATATTCCTACTTACTCCAAAAATAAAATTCACAGTCCCAGACCAAACTTCAGAAAGTTGCTTTAGTTATGAAATTTTATCCATACATTTAAATGCATTCTTCCCTAACAGCAACCTGGGCTAGATGGATTACAATACTGTTATTAAAGTGTGGGTCAGATTTTAATATAATAATATTTCCTCTGTTAAAAATATTTATCTGTACCATATGCTCCCATTCCAGATACATATATAATAAAGCTATTCCTCTCTCTCAAGGTTTTCAGTTAGCACATAGTTCTTCTAAAGGTACTGAAAAATTGCTAATTTAAAGAGGTAAAGATCTCAGTTGTTAAATGAAGCCATATTCATTATTTGCCTGAGAATCCAGAAAGTGACAGCTCTCTGTAGGCCATGTAGTCAAGAGAAGCAAAGCAAGAAGTGGGCCAATATGAGAACTGAGATGCCATGTCTGAGCACGTGAATTCCCTGGCAATTGGTGACAGTACTTTTAGAAGAACTATGTGCTAACTGAAAACCTTGAGAGGGAGGAGTAGATTGTAAAAAGCCACAAACAGGGAGGGCCAGAGTGAAAAGATTACTTCATGCAGAGAGATCATGCATAAAGGAATTCTTCAAGAATGGACAGGGAGGAGCTGCATCTATAGAGTGAGGACTAAATCTATTGAATTAAACTCAGTTGCAACAAGGAATGTACCCAGGCCCACGAACTCAGCTACTTTTTCTATTAAGTTATTAAAATGGCCCCAGAAGATGTTTTAGCTTCCCAAACAATCTTCTTTTCTCTCCTGTGCATGTTTTTGGAGTCTGAATGGACCCCTATTCCCATCAATAGGCAGCTGTCCTGCAAATAATCACTTAGATGTGAGGGGTGGCAGAGTAGAATAATGACAGTGATCCTAAGCCACTCCAGGATTCAGTGCCAGAGAATGGCCAAGGACAAATTTAGCCAGAGTGGATGAGGCTGTATGGACTGCAGCTACAGCTCTTGCTAAGAGAGGCAAGTCAGGAAAGCTGTCACGGGCAGAAAGCCCAGCTGAACATCAGGAGATTCATCCTGATGCATCCAGCACTGAGCTGCTCTTGCTGTCCTTCGAGGCTGAACAGCCTCAGTCAGGCCTCCCTCCCTTGGCTGAAGGCTCAGAAAGCCTATTCCAAATGATCTCCTGAAAATAGTATTTCCTGTGTGCTGAAGATTTGCCCCAGAATGTTGTAACTCTATGCAGCACTACAACATTCACTTTTAAGGCATTCATGCATCAGCAGTGCACCACAGTGTGGGAACTCCATGTATCATTAATCCTGCCTGGGGATAGGAAAATTAAGTAGGTGACCTTTTGAGATCTTTCCTATCCCTTTCTTCTACAATAAATATGGATTCAGAATGCAAACTTTCCATTTTCTTTTATTTTCTTTTTTTTTTTTTAATCATTCCTCAATTTCTATACTTCACCAAAAAGAAAGAAAATATTTAAGGGGATAATCCAAGCCATGCTCATTTAATGCCTGAGAAAATAGATAGGTCTGCCAAGCTCAGTCAGGCTCTGAGACCAATCAAGGAAGCCAATTTTTAATTCTATGGACATCCTGTGAGAATACTTGGCTAATATTTACATCTCTGCTCCAATTTGGGTGATTGCCCAACCTCCTCAGCTGAACTCATCCACTAACCCAATGTCAAGAGAAAAGAGACAGTTGTTTCTCCCTTGTGAAAGCTGCACCACAGGGCATCCGGCCCAATTCCAAGTCCCAAGCAGTAGCCACCAAAAATAAAAGATGCGTAAGTCTCACTGCTCTTTTGGGTCAAGAGACTTGGGGTTTTGTTGTGCTGATGCTGAGACTTCCAGTGATGCTCAGAGTATTTATTTATGCTTTCATATCTCAGTTCTGAGACATGCTTACTGAATATATAGAAACATGAATATTTTCCTGAAAGGTTATGGGGCTCCTGGGTAGCATGATCAGGGTGCACTTTCTCAGACAGGATATGGAGTATCCAATTGCTTCTAATGCTGTGGCTTCAGCTGTGCCACTCCCAGCATATGAGAGACAAGACTCCATACAAGATTTTGAGAGAAGATTTCTTTCTAGGTCCCTCATTCATCCAATCATTGTCTTCATCCTCCATCAATGCTGTCTGCATTGTAAAGATATACTATGGATCAAAAAAAGAACATAAAAACTTTTGAACCTGCAGAAAAAAAAATCTAACTAAACTCAAATTATTTTCAATGATCAGTGACACAAAAGAGCTTATCGATATGGAGTTTAGAAAAAGTTATATGTGAAATCAAAACATCATAATGGCCATGGCCAGTAAGCAACTCTTCCAAACACCACAAAGTCAAAAAACTGCAACTTTTCTCTACATCCTTATTGGCCAAAGCCAACTCAAAGATGATTTTTATTTGAGAGTATTATTTTAGGCCTCTTATAACTATGTCTTTAAGAAAGACCTTTTAGAAAGCAGAACTGAGTGTGTTTGCTCTTGCTCACCTTTAAGCAAAAGACTCCTGATTTTTCAAATTTCCCTGGCTTTTCCAGATAAAGTTATTTTTAACATATCAAATTGTTTATAGGCAAGTGCTCCGTTTAAAGTCACATGTTAACACAATGAAAAGAATTTTCAGAGGTCCATCATGAAATATGAAATAATATGCTTTGTAAATCAAAGGCTCTGCAGGTGAATTATAGGAAATCCCATCTCTTTGTTCACCCACCAAAAAACCTACAATTGCAGAAGCATGATTTTTACAACCTAACTACTGATTTTTAAACAGCAGATTGACCACAAACTTTCCTGTTCTAACATATTATAGTAAAAATGCAGTAAATTCCAGAAGAAAAATTACTTAAACCTCCAAGTTGGTGGACAACTTCCATACAAATTGATTGAGTCTTTCCCAACATGGACACAACAACCTTAAACCACAGCATAACTGAAGCTATAAACATGTACTGCAAACACAGTCCACATCCACCATGGATTTTTAGTCAGATATTTCCATATTTCATAATTCGCATTATGAAATCATTCACAATAAGTGAATGATGGACTCTCCATCTTTTACTTGAGAGGAAAATCTACTCATTTCTGGTAATTTCTTCTTTTTTTAGTTCTGGGGCACAGGAATTTTGTCCACATCTGAGGGCCATTACTCACAGCTTCACTCATTAAGGCTTATGGAATTCTATTTCAAACCTCAGACCAAAATTTTATCACAAATGTGAAGCAGAACAGAGGAAAACCAATCTGTTTTTTCATCACATCTAAGCAAAACAAATCCTGTTACTCCCCTTTTGCTGGTTCCTTCTGCTCACATTATGAAGAGCTGTCTCTGCTAGACCAGCTAATTTCTTGCATCACCTTCTGTTACACACTCCTTCCAAAGAAATTTTGCCTTTCAGGTATGACTATGTTATTTCTCAGACTAAAGCCACACAAGCTGTGGTGCTGGGTATAAATTAAATCATTCCAGTCTCCAGACTTTCCTTAATGCTCATTTCTGCTCTTCTACTCCCATGATGCCAAGAGGATATAACATTTGTTTGACCATTTAAAGATCCAGATTGATAATGAATTGGTTTTTATAGCAGGCATAAGTTAAGGAGCAGGAAATTCAGGCAGGTACAGAACTAACAGCTGCAGAAATGAAGAGAACTGAGGCACAGAATGAGATTTGTGACTAAGGGTGGGAACAAGGAGGCAGGAGGAAAGGGTTTCCTAAACCAGAGTCTCTGCAATTACTACTACAGAACATATAATCATACAAATCTCAGCACCACAAGAGCTGTTTGCAGCCTCCCCTTGGGAGCACAGCCCCATCAGCTCCCTCCCACTGAGCACCCTCTGCCTTCCTTCTGAGGAGGAGGCCACTTTCCCAGCCAGACTGTCAACTGCCAAATGTCTCTACAAGCTCTTCAGAGACTAACTTTGACACTCCAGGACTCAATCCCCAGAAGAGTTAATAATTTCATACAGACTTATCACCTTCTGTCACAGATTAGCTATTTTCTCACTTTAAAGATGTCTGTCTCTCCCCTGCCAGATCAGTTCCTGTGTCTATACAGCTCTCCTACACATGGTGAGAAATTTAGTGTTGTGAATGGAACTCTCTGTCCTTGCTAAGCTGAGGGCTGACTGTGCTCCTGCCAGTGTTTGCACAGCAGCCTGCTAGGAGGGAAGACAGCCTGGCTGACACTGGAGCTACACCCCCATTGCCAGAGTAGTTTGATCTGAAGAAAAGATGTCATTCTTCCATAATGGTAGTATTTCAAAGCTATTGAAAGCTTTTTCAAAGTTCACAAAAGGCAGGTGCATCTCACAGCACAGAAAAGTGTCTGGAAAGCCAGAGAAAAGGACGAGGAAGTGCTGAAGGAAGCAAATCTGTTCATATCTGTTCCTCTGCATTGCCAAAGACCCCAGACTAACCTTGATTTATACTGCCTCTACTCCCTGTCCCTAATCCACATTATGGTAAATTATATAAGTACATAGGAGCCAAATAAAAGTGATATTTCTGTTTGCAAGCGCTGGAACCACCTTACAGGCAGAAAGACTTGTTTCCTCTCCCTCTCAGGTGGTCAGAGTATACACTGGGAGAGCCCTAAGGGGCACTGGTGGTCATAGACTTGTTAGGAAATGTAAGCCAATTGAAATCCTTCTTAATCCACAAAACCAAGATAGCACTACAAAGTACTCTGCCTAAGAGGGAGCTGGCCTTCCTACTTCCTTAATCCACATAAGGCAGTGGCTTATAAGCTTTTAGGCATTAGTGCCAATGATCATTATTTCAAAATGTCAAGAATATTATTTAAAGTCTTAGTCCCTTTGCCACCCTACCTCCCCTTGTTTTTCTTTTTCTTGCATTCTTGAGAAATTGAATGGGAATTTAAATCAGTTCCAGTTCACCTTCCCCTGTGATGGATTTCAGCTTCCCCAGAGCAATATGTCACTGTGCTGAGAACTGTCTGCTAGGCAGTTCACTATAGGAATAGGCTACTATAGGAATAATGAATTAATGGGGAGAAATGCAAGTGGGAATGGAGGAAAAGATATAACCAGATAGCAGGTTTTTAGAAAAAAACATCAAAGTCATGCATTTAGTGTTGCAACATTTATTTTTTGAGTACCATTAAACTAGTTCATTTGTCTCAGTCAAGACCTGGGAAAAAAAAGTCTTCTTTTACCTATAAAAATGCAGAGTAAGCTTCAGAAGAAATTGTGAATCCATAATAAACTGGCATCCAGCCCAGAGAAGGGAAAAGCTCCATTCAGGTAAGCATTCATGTACTTATTTATAATTCTAGACTTTGAAAACTCCCATTTTGTCATTTTACATTGTGGTAAGAGTAAACTGCATTGTCTTTAAAGTGACTCCTCATTCTGCTAAACCAAGAGATGCTCTTCCAGGAAAACATTACCAAGAGTAATCTGATTGATCTTCTGGATGAGCAGTTCAAACACAAAAATATCATTGCCTTCACCCTAGTGTAAGAGTAGAGAACCAGGGGCTTGCAGCACAGGAGGCAAAGGCACAAGAGCTTTCCCTGAGGGAGGAATGCACTCAGAGGAGCTTCTTTAGATAGGTGTGTGTATGGCACCAAATCCTAGCTTCAAAGCTCTTCACTTCCTTCTCATGTGGGTTTGAAGAAAGAAGTAAGGAATAATTTCTTTTCAAATCTTCTTTTTAATGTGTCCTTCCTTCAAAATAATTTTGCCAATTTATGTAAATAATCCCCATGGACTCAATCCCTAGGAAACATAAGTTTCCTTTCCCAGAAGCTCCCACATCTGCCTTTCTCCAAGCAGGTCATAGAAACTTGGGCAATTCCATCACACTGGCAATCCCAGAAGAGTGTATCAGCAAAACAAGACTTACCCTGTTTCTTTTATTTTTTACTTTTAATACCCTATGTATCTTAAATTCTGTCTCTCTTGAAAGATCAGCACTTGGTGTCCCAAACTGTATCCTTCCGTAACTCTCATACTTTTTTTGTTATTTTTAGCAGGGACCAGCACTGAGCTGGTCTATCCTTCTCTTTCTTGCCATGGGGAAAAAAAAAAAGTATAATACAATCACCAAGCAGGGAATTTCAACAAGACACAGTGCTGGATTCTGAATCTGGGATGGGGCAACCCAGGATGTATGGACAGACTGGGAATGAGATGCTGGAAAGCAGTGCCATGGAAAGGGCCCTGGAGGTCCTGGTTGATGGCAAATTGACCATCAGCAGTGCCCTGGCAGCCAGGAGGGCCAACCCTGTCCTGGGGGACATCAGGCACAGCATCACCAGCCAGGCAAGGGAGGGGATTGTCCTGGTCTGCTCTGCACTGGGGCAGCCTCACCTCCAGTGCTGGGGGCAGTTTTGGGTGCCACAATGTAAGAAAGACATTAAACTACCAGAGGGCAACAAAGGAGGGCAACAAAGGTGGTGAAGGGCGTTGAGGAGAAGCTCTACGAGGAGAGGATGAGGTCACTTGGTCTGTTCAGCCTGGAGAAGAGGAAACTGAGGAGAGACCTCCCTGCAATCTAGGGTTTTCTTCTGAGGGAAAAAGGAGAGAGACACTGACTGTGTGGTGATCCAAGGGAATGGCCTGAAGTTGTGTCAAGGGACGTTTAGGTTGGATTTTAGAAAAAGGTTCTTCCATTAGCATGAGGCTGGGCCCTGGAACAGGCTCCCCATGGAAGTGGTCACAGCACCAATCCTGACAAAATTCAAAAAGTGTTTGGACTCTTGGGCACCTGGTGTGACTCTTGGGGATGATGCTGCGCAGGGCCAGGAACTGGACTCAATGATTCTTGTTGGTCTTTTTCCACTCAGCTTATTATCTGTGATTCTGTGTGTGTACCAATCTCTACATGGTGGCAGTGCTGGTTAGACTCACGAGGCTCAAGTGAGTAGATTTTATGCCAAGAAAGAAGCAATAAATTACAATAAAGAAACACAAAGAATTATTTTTGCAGCCAGCAGTGTACATGCAGTAATAACATTGTGTGTGATAATTAATGAAAGACTTTTCTGCAGCTATTTAAAAGGGTCAGCCAATCTTGAAATCTTGAATATAGAGTCAATCTTGAAAGAGCTGATGGATGGCTGTTTGAATACATAAGGAAGAAATTATTTGTTTAATCGCTGAACACAATAAATTAGGATTGCACATTATTTTGATTCCATGGGAAACATGGTTCACTGCATTATATTTTCAAAACTATGCTTAAAAAGGGCCAACTTTGTAGCCTAAGAACAGAACTTTTTGCTGCCAAACAAGGACATACATTCAAATCCCAGGTTTGGTAGGATTTAGATAACAAATCTGGGGTAGAAATGAATAATCCTGATTTACTCCACAGAAATGTTATGAGCTCACAGAGGTCAGATTGATAGTTTTGCTGGAAGTGTGGCAAACCTTTCCAGAGATCTCCATACAACATCAGCCTACACTGTGTATAAATACAGAGACGGAAATAAAACAAATAGAAATGCAAAAGGGTTTCATTTTTCTATTTTATCCAATCAGCAACTTAGCTACTCAATATCACCCCCTCTAACCTGGACCACTCAGAACATACTTGTGCTCCCCTGTTGTAAGGAAACACATCAATTTGCTTCATTGTAGTAGAGCAAATCAGAGACTAAATGGAGAGAGCACTTGGAATTGCTGAGCCTTTACCAACTGAGCTGGTTAAGAATATCATAAATGTTCATGTTCTTTGAAAATAAAGCCTGCATGATTTAGTGACCTTAGTATATACTGAAGATTTCATAGATTCCATCTATGGAATACACTTTCAAGGTGTACTTGAAAGCAGAACATTGTTCCCTCAACAAAGGGAAACTTTCTCTTTCGATTGTTATAAAGCTTATTCTAAACAAATTTCTTACCAAATCGCCTAAAGAATATCTTGACATAGTGCAAGATGCAGCATAGTGTGACTGCACTTATTTACTTATGCAGAACTCAGAATCTCAAGAAAATTATTATACTGGAGTATGTATGAAAGATTCCTCTACCCAACAAGTAGCTTCACGGTAACTCTTCAGTAAGTCACTATTTGATATGGATACACAGATTAATCTCATGGAAGTGAACTCTGTCAGTTGTCATTCCACTATGATGATCAGGAACCTGGGTGATTTTTGACAGTGATAAAATTTTTCTACTGAGGTACCTGCCCCTTTTCCCAACAAGAAATTTTATCAATCGAGTGCTTTCTAAAGCACAATCAGAACTTAGTTCTGGGCAGGGGGGGAAATTGCAAGGGAAGGATGGAAATTGCATTGTTACCACCCCTCTGAAAGATTGGCAAAAAAATTACCACCCCATATATTGTTACTGTCCTAGCAATTAGATAGATATTTCTTGATCCTTCTACTATATCTCAGTCTTTATTTTAATATTTTCTACTTTAACTTTTATATAGTAACTTTTATTCCATCATGTTTTGGCAAGATTTTCTGTTTATGTGCATTTCCTCTAAGTGGTTTCTGCAGTACAACTGATATTGCTGGGCTTTTTATTTTATCATCTTTTTTTCCAAATAGCAGGTGAAGCCAAAGCCACATTGAAATCATTGAAAACTTGTCACAGATTACAAGTAAAAGAAGTCCAGGATAGAGTTTATAACTGTAAATTGTTCTATCCATCTAAGATTCTCTGATCCATAGAGGAAACTTCACAAAAAGACACATTTAGGTGAGTCAATTTTCTTTATCTTTTTGAGACACGTAACTGAAGTTGTCTTGACTAGTCACTGGTCTTCTATAAATTAAGACTGACTACATCTGCTTCTAGAGTTGAATTTAAATAGCTGCAACTTGATTACACATACTTCACATTTGGAAGCATGGATGTTTCTGGTGTGCGGTTAGGATTGCAATTAGAGTGTTCCTTGATTCATGCCTATAAGCCCAAGCACAGCCAAGTGGGATAATGCACAGATGTAGCTCAGGTTTGCATTTGTCTGTGTGCTGAGAGCTTCTCTGTGGTTGCAAAAAACAGATCAGGATGAGGCAGTAAAGAAAATTTCTTAATGACAATATTAATGTTCCAGCCTGAAATATTTCTTTAATGACCACACTCAGGGTAATATAGTCTTTATGCTCAAATTAAGAAACTGAGATATGGGCTTCAGTCATGTAACACCACAGGAACATAGAATCACATTCTAGCAAGTTTTCTTAATATATTTATCAAATTATAGCAAAGAAAAGCTAAAGTCTATTATGCAAGCTTAAAAAGCAGAGAACAGTGCATATAAATACAGATGTCATTTCCTTCCCCTCACATTTGTCTGATTGTGCTCTCTCTTAGCCCAAAAACATTTGATAAGCTGAGTGTATAAACAGAGGTGTCTATTAGAGGGGTTAATCCATATCAGTTCATTAATGATAGGCTATGCCAAATCGAGCCTCTGTCTGTCTTTGCAATCTGGACTTAGGTGAATATGATAGTTTATTATGTGAGATATTAATAGATAAACCAGGAAAATAGAGGCAATAAAAGCACTATGAAAGGCTGAAAACAGCTGTGGATAGTGTTGAAAGGTGAAGTATGAGGTTGAGAGGAGAAAAAGGAGCTACAGCATAACCCTGTGAGGTTTGCTTTGGGGAGGAGTTTCATAACAGATTTTGTCACAAAGAGTATCATGCTTGTAGGGCTTGCTGATGACATATAGTTGGAAAGCAATACCAGAGGGAGATCAAAACAGCATTCAAGATAGTCTGGTGATCACTGGCAAGAGAGGGACATAAGGAACAAGAGAGTGAATAGGATAAGATTACAGGTACATGCCTATGTACAAAATGACTAGTAAGAATTTTAGGATTAAGCTGGCACAGTCTCACAGTGTAGAATGAGAGGCAATGAGACACTGTTAGGCAATCATGAAATTGCTACGTGTTCTCAAGTGTTATAATCTCAACAGGACACACAATGCAAAGGGCTTTTACCTCTACCAGAGACTGTGTCGATACCATTCCATAAAGTATGGATGAGATGAGAAGAGACATCAGGGACAGCACTCCTTCCAGTTGTATCTAAAAGGAAGTTGAATGCTTGAAGATGCTGAATAGAAAGAATAAATAGATTTTATCCAAGCTTGTGTAGAGCCTTTCTAAGGCACAGAGCCTGAGTCCTTTTCCAATGAACTGTTTTCTACCTAGAAAACCTTTTAACAACTAATCAGAGTAGATCATGTTTTACAGCATAGAGGTAGATGATGACTACTGTTCTCATTAATACATGTAGGGTTTACTGAAGATAGTTATCTGCTTGTAGAGAAACAGTGCTGGGTCTCAAGAGGATTACAAGAAAAAAACAGGGGTAGGAAGTTACAGCTGGAAAGATCTTCTGCTTATCAGTTCTAGAAAGAAAGGGCAAAAAATCCAAACTGTCACTGATGAAATTAAGGCCAGACAAACTGTGTCAGTGGCTCCTCTCTGGTCTTTCTTAGTGATCTATAAAAGGACACTCAAAGGGCTGATTTTGAGATGACATTAAATTCTACCACATCCCTAGTTATTTGGTGCAAGGCCTTCAAAAAGGTCAATTTTAACAAGAAGCAATGAAGTTTGGTGCTGACACAACCTTCTCAGCTGGGTTTCCTCCCCAATACCACTTTCAGAGGAGACAGTTTGAATCGTTTCCACAGGCCCAAGGATAGGAGATCATACTGTTTATTTAGTTGCATTAGCATGCAGTGTTAACTTGACACAGACACAGATCAGGACTAAGATCACTGTAACTTTTGTGTTTAAACTCCAAATTAAAAAACACACTGAGATTGTACAAGGGTTGGTGATTTAGAAGCCCAACTTGTTAAGTTCAGATTTAACCAGTGACTGACTTAAAAAAATTAATCTCTCAATCTCCTTTACAATAAACCCACAAAAATAACCCTTGTCAACAATTTCTCAAAATTCAGCATCCACCAGCTCATGTAGATTTTCCATACAGCTGTCACCATTAAGAAGTTGAGCTTCTCTCCCAGGATCTCCCTATGTAGCCTGTCTACAGGAATCAGGTTTTCATGGTTTATCTGTTATTTTTCTCTAGCTCACAGCTCTCAGGGAAATCCTGTTTCTGTTAGTTCTATTGCTAATAGGACGTTGCAGAAATCAGAAGAGACCTTCACTATCTGGTTTGTAATGGAAACTATATAACAGTGAACAGAACTAATACTGGTAAAGTCATTTAGAGGAAAGCAAGCTTGAGAGAACATCTAAACCTTTCAGTATCCTTTGGGTACGTGACATGCAGATGTAGGGGAGGACAAATTCTTTCAGTCTGTCTCCTAGTTAGCAGCTGCAGGGTTGTCAGCTCATTATTCTGGGCTTTACTGAGGTTCTGATAAAATTTGTGGGCCTACTCCCAAACACTAAAATGGATTTTCTCACAACAGTACTTCAGCTGATTAGAAGAGTAAGCTGTCTCAGTACCAAATATGGTTACTTCTTGCTAAAATTTACTTTTTGAAGGCTCCACACTAATGAAGTTCATCTTTCCATCATGAAAACATGGGTCCTGGCTAAGGTGTTACTTTTGTTTCAAAATCAATCTCCTCCATCTGGATAAAAATACAGGTGGTGATGTATGCTCTCCCTTATTTTTAATCCAGTTTTCTTGGTTAAGAATTCAGTGGTTTGGGTAGTCTTACCCTTCTCTGTCTCTCCACATGCCATAATAAGACACTCCATTACTGTTCACCTCTACACTCCTGGGGAACTGTTTTCTCCCACCTAGGTGTTGCAGATACTCAGTTTTACCTCAAGGTCCTCATGTTCTTGAGTTTGATAACCCTCAAAAGGCAAAAGCTGAAGGAAGGAGTTTTTTATACCTCCTTCTGCTGCCTTAGTGGCTGGAAAAGACTCCAGCTTTGTTTCCAAAAGATGCAATAGGAAGATCCTATGCCTAAGAAAAGGGCAATGCTTTCTCTTGCTCATCAATGGTAATTGTGATGATCATCTCTCATCTGAGATCTGTATGGATCTCATAAATTCTCAACAGCACATCTGGGATAGCCTCTATAGGTGTCATTCTACATTTGCTTATTGTCCATCTGGGTCTACTCATAATCTGCTACTGTAGGTCCCATACTTGATCTTGGTTTAGGAGTTTGGAAAGAATTAGGAAACAGAAGCTGGAATAACATTGCTCTGCTTCTAGTATTGACAAGGACAGTTCTTTGCCTGTTTGTGCTAAGCAGCACATCCAGCAACGCAAAAAAGCACTGAACACAGATCCTATAGGAACGTACCAAGAGGCTTGGAGAAAGATGCCTGTTGCCATCTGATTTAACACCACCATGTAAGACTTCATAAACTTGGCTGTGGTTACTCTATTTTGTATACAAAAGGTCACAAAGATATTTTCTGTGACCCCAACAGGGCTGCTGTTCCTGGCTGTAAGATGTCCTGCTTTGTGGGCAGTCCATTCTGCTGAGAAGAATTCTCTGCTGAGAACCTCTGGTAGAGAGAATAGATTGGTCACTGCTCCCACTGCCTTGGCATCTTCCCAATGAAGTACTGCTGAAGCCAGATAAACAACACTCCTGGATGAAGAGATTTGTTTTTATTAGTTAAAAATTAATATAAAGTATGGCTGTAAAGTGAAACCATCTTTACTTAATAAATTCTCAAAGGTATAATAAATTTTAATTGTCTTAAAGTTGTATCCTCATTTAGTGCAGTCTCAGTTCCTCACACAAGATGGCAGCTCTTCTTTCCTTCTGCTCAGCTATTCCTCAGTGAAAGCTGTCCCTTTCTCGCTGACACTGCAGGTGCTACTGCAGCACAGTGATAAACCAAACCACCCCTAAGACTCTCATCATTATTCACTCCAAAATCAGCATCTCACACACAGAACGGCATGGTTTGTGAGGAGCAGCACTGTTTCTTTCAATACTCCATTTATCTAATTCCAGCAAGCAGCAGTAACTGGATTGTATTTGTGCTGGTTTTGACTGAGATAAAGTTAATTTTCTTTACAGTAGCTGGCATAGGGCTGTGATTTGGATTTGGGCATCATAACACAGAGATGGGTTTTTTTACTGCTGAGCAGAGCTGACATAGAGCCAAGGCCTCCTCTGCTTTTGTCCTGCTGTGCTGACAAAGGTGGGGGTGCATGGGAGACTGGGAGGAGAAACAGCCAGAACAGGGGACCCAAACTGACCAAAGGGATACTCCAGACCATGCCATATCATGCTCAGTATATAAAGTGGGGGCAAAAAGAATGGAGGGATGTGATGGGGTTTGTCCCCCTAAGTCACCATTACATGTGATGGGGCCCTGCTCTCCTGGGGATGGCTGAACACCTGACTGCCTGTGGGAAGGAGCAAATAAATTCTTTGCTTTGCTTTGCTATTGTGTGCAACTTTTACTTTCCCTATTAAACTGTCTTTATTTCAGTTCAAGGATTTTCTAGTTGTTGCCCTTCTGATTGTCTGTCCTGATGCTGTTGGTAGGGGAGTTAGTCAGGTGCTGTGTGATACGTGTTGCTTGCTGGAGTTAAACCTCAACAGTACTGCATGTTGTAGTTTTTGAAGTTTGAAACTGCAAACTAAAAGGGGAGAAAAAACCAAAAACACTTCTTTCAGCTCCAATTACAGGATATTCACTTGCAGAGAAGGGCATGAAACCCTATACTCAAACTTTTTGACTGTGTCTCCTACTACCCTGGCTGCACTGTCACTTAGAGAAATGCAAAGTTATTTACACTTCACATTTGGTTTAGCCCATTAAATAAGTGAGTTTATTTTGAGCAAGGCAACTGAAAATTAGGTCTTTGTATAATTCTGGCTTGCTAGAAAATAAATACTAGATTCTCCAGCCTGATATCTATTTGACCCCAGCATTGCACTGAGTGTCCCTGTAAAGTCAGGAATTCTGAAGCGGATCTGACAATTAATGTTTCACAATGTCTCGTCATAAAAGGTGCCAAATTGCCAGCACTGCTGTTTCATTTTGAAACATATGATGAGTCAATAACACCGTACAGCTTCTGCTCAGCTGAAACTTTTCAAGTAGGTTTTGGGATGCCTCATCCTCTGGTGAGCCAGCCCCCCGTTGTGTGAAGTGCATCTCTGCTCCATTGCCACCAGCTTGGCCTGTCCCATTTTCAGAGGAGCCTAGAAGAAATACTGAAGCACCTAAGGACCATATTTACAGTCCTTCCAACTGCAGAGGAGAGATATTCTTCTTATGCCACGGTCATGGCATAATGTAGGCTTAGCCCGATAAATATTTGCTCNAAGAGAAGAGAAGAGAAGAGAAGAGAAGAGAAGAGAAGAGAAGAGAAGAGAAGAGAAGAGAAGAGAAGAGAAGAGAAGAGAAGAGAAGAGAAGAGAAGAGAAGAGAAGAGAAGAGAAGAGAAGAGAAGAGAAGAGAAGAGAAGAGAAGAGAAGAGAAGAGAAGAGAAGAGAAGAGAAGAGAAGAGAAGAGAAGAGAAGAGAAGAGAAGAGAAGAGAAGAGAAGAGAAGAGAAGAGAAGAGAAGAGAAGAGAAGAGAAGAGAAGAGAAGAGAAGAGAAGAGAAGAGAAGAGAAGAGAAGAGAAGAGAAGAGAAGAGAAGAGAAGAGAAGAGAAGAGAAGAGAAGAGAAGAGAAGAGAAGAGAAGAGAAGAGAAGAGAAGAGAAGAGAAGAGAAGAGAAGAGAAGAGAAGAGAAGAGAAGAGAAGAGAAGAGAAGAGAAGAGAAGAGAAGAGAAGAGAAGAGAAGAGAAGAGAAGAGAAGAGAAGAGAAGAGAAGAGAAGAGAAGAGAAGAGAAGAGAAGAGAAGAGAAGAGAAGAGAAGAGAAGAGAAGAGAAGAGAAGAGAAGAGAAGAGAAGAGAAGAGAAGAGAAGAGAAGAGAAGAGAAGAGAAGAGAGCTGGCCCTCTTTCCCACCCAGCTGTCCGCCGACATTCCGAGCTTCCCGCCAGCGGGAGGCCAGCAGGTGTCAGCAGGAGTCTGAGAATGGGACAGAGGCACCGCGACCCCAGGAGCGGCAGAACCTCCTCGCTGATAGAAATGAAAAAAAAAAGACTTTTTAGTGATTAATTAAAAAAAAAATTAAAAAAAAAAACCCCAGCCAACAAAAAGCAAACCAACCTACAACCAAAATCCAAAACAAAACACAAAAAACCACGACTTTTTAAGTGAGTGGTGATGTCAAAAGAGCTACCGGTCCCTTCTCTCTGGCTGATTCCCGCCAGCCGCGGAGCCCGGAGCCGGAGCAGGAGCCGGAGCAGGAGCCGGAGCCGGAGCCGCAGGAGCAGCCGGGCCCTCGCACGCAGTCACGGTCCCTCCCCTCTCTCCGCTCCGGCGCACGGCCTGTCCCGCAGCTCGGCCCGCTGCCGGGGAGCTCACCGGGAACCTGCGGGGCTGTGGCAGANTGGGCAGGGCTCCAGCGGCTGCTGCGGGAAGGGCCGGGAGAGGCGCCGGCTGCTGCACTCAGCGCCGACTCTCCTCTTTATCCTCCCAGTCAATGCACCCCCGTGTACCTTACGGCAAATGTGACCCAATTAATTGAAAGTTACTTATTTCCCAATTAAGGTGCAAATTAATTTATTTTTCATCTCTTGAAGAGCGCCTGGTAGCTGAAAAGTGTAGGGAGATAGTTACCATAGAGAATTTACCATGGTAACCTGTCCTTTGACAGCTTGTTTGTATATCAAAGGCTTTATTTAAAACTCTCTCTTCCTCAAAAGCCCTGAGAGGTCTGGCTAGAGAGACTCAGCAGTTACCACACTTGAGGATTAAGTGTCCATCATCAGCCCTCTGCACCGCAGCCCTTATTCCTGCAAACACCTAATGGATCCCTTCTGTTCCAAACAAGAGAAAGATGCCAGGGAGGCTTCAGCACCATGGAGCAGTGTTGCCATCCACCAGCAACTGAAATGCATTGTCAGGGTATCAGACAGGTGAAAATGCATTACATTATTTCCAAACAACGTTTCTTCCAAATTAAGTAATTGATAGAATCATAGAATGACCTGGGTTGGAAGGGACATTAAAGATCACCTAGTTCCAACTCCCCTGCCACAGGCAGGGAGCATTCCACTGGACCAGGATGCTCAGAGCCCCATCCAGCCTGGTCTTGAACACCTCCAGGGATGGGGATTCCACAGCTTCTCTGGACAAAGTGTGTCAGTGTCTCAGCATCCTTATAGTAAAAAAACCTCTTCATAATATCCAATGTAAATCTATCCTCTTTCAGTTTAAGGCCATTTCCCCTTGATCTGTCACTAAATGTCCCTGCCAAAGGTCCCTCTCTGGCTTTCTGTAGCCCCCTTTAGGCACTGGAAGGTGCTCTAAGGTCTCCCCAGAGCTTTCTTTTCTCCAGCTGAACAGCCCCAGCTCTCCCAGCCTGTCTTTTACAGGAGAAGTTATTCCAGCCTTTGGATCATCTTCATGACCCTCCTCTGGAGTAGTTCCAGCAGGTCAATGTCTTTCTTGTGCAAGGGAGCCCAGGTGGACACAATACTCCAAGTGGGGTTTAACAAGGGCAGAGTAGAAGGAGAGAACCACCTCCCTTGACCTTCTGGTCATGCCTCTTGTGATACAGCCCAGGATATAATTCCTATTTCCTTTTTTTTTAATCTTCTTTCTTCTGTAGACAAGTTTGGCAATGCAGCAGTACAGCCACTTTAAATGAAAATAGGAAATTTAATATTAATTGCACTTGAAACATACATGTTACTTTATAACATATATAGACCTAATGTTACATCTTGAAAAAGGGTGAGAAAAACAAAAGAACAACAAAACCATTTTGGTAACAAAGTCTTGGGTTGCAAACACAAATAAAAATGTTTGGGGTTTTAAAAATATTTTGATCTGTCATTTTCAGATACATTTTCTGGTTTAGGATAGGGTAGTATAATAAGATCTTCCAGCAGGTCTTCAAGAAGTGTAAGAAGGACTAGAGTACAAGTTGTGTCAAATCACTCTTCTTTAGATTTTGCAGGATGTTGTTGAGCAATCAGGGTTTGTGTGTATCCTGTAATAAGGACAGTGAAAGCTGTACCACAGCTTGTGTCATTGCAGTGGAAAAGTGCTGCCCTACACCAACCCATAAGTTATTGACAGTCTGTGCATGCATATTTTTTGCCCTCATTCCCAGGTTTACAGAACCCTTTTTCATTATCAAACCGTAAAAATCTAATACCTATCGAATTTAGCAGCTCCACTCACTGATTGAAGTTCTGAGTGTAATTACTTTCATTGACAGACAGTGTCTTGATGAAAAATAATTCCTTGTGGATGTAACATAAATGACATAAAGTACAAGAAGGTTCTTGAGAAAACAGTGCATGTTGTTTTAATTTAAAGGGTGTGCCTCAGGGTGTGTTAGGACCTTTTCCTGAGATAGCTCTAAGAAGTGTAAGGTGATAGTGATTTAAAATTTCTTTTTAATGTTAGAGGAGTTGAAGGCTCTATAGATAGCAACATTACAAACTAGAAACAACCTGCTACTTCTGGACAACCTTGAGCGGGCAGACTGGCCAAGTGCAGGTGCCCGGCCACAAACTGAAAATACCCACTGACCTCAGGGGGAGTTGCACATTCCAGAGGAGCCTTGGGAACAACCCTGAGACATCACACGGGCTGCAGCCAACTCCAGTGGCAGTTTGGCAGGCCCACCCCAACAGAGTCCTCCTGCACTCACTGCATTTGAGTTTCCCTGAATGCTGAGGCAATGTGGCTTGTCACCACCTGAGCAGGCAGAAGCTGTGTGCTCACACAGGCAGCAGAGGATGAAGGAGAGGGCTCAGGGCTGCCCACACAATGCATCTCCCAGCAAACACCAGTAACCCAGCACCAGTAGAGCCTGATGTTTGCCCACATTCCCTTCCAATGAGCAGCAGAAGGGAAGAAACTACATACAGGGATAGCTGCAACTTCACCTGGGAAAGGTGCTGCCCCAAATGAGGGTCCAAATTCCAGAAGATAAAAATGTCCTTCTCCTCCCTGAAAACCCCTATTGCCAGAGTGTTCCTTCCCTGGGAAATTCTACCTTGCTGCATCACTGTGACTGCTCTACAAGCAGAAGAATCAGCTGCAAGTCTTAGTTGAATATGTCTAAAACATTTTCTATTCTCTTTGCTTGGAAACAGGTGAGTCAGGTTTCCTGGGACTTCCCAAGTAAAGCACCTAAAAGAAAACATCCTGTTGAACAGCAGGAGTTACAATACAGGAAGTTGTCACTGAAAATGCTGAGTAATTGTACAAAAATGTACTAGCAATGCTCCCTTAAAAAGTATGCAATCACCTTTGATCCAAGTTTATAGAAATGCTTCAAAAATAATTGCTCCTTGATTTGTTTGACAAGTTTGGTTCAGAATTCAGTTTCCCTGACAACATCTGAAGACATTAAACTGTACAATGCATTTAGGAAAGAAAATAAAGGGGAATGGAAAATTACTCCCAAAAGTTAGTTAAAAGGATATGCAGCGAGAAGGATAAGAAAGAATGGACAGTCACAAGCCAATAACCTCAAAGATCCAATTTTCATCTTTCTAACTTTTGCAGGAAATAAAAGATTGAAGCTGGTAGTTGCTGCAGTTGCTTTTGTCATGCATTTGATTTTATTGCTGCAGTTAGCAACAGGTGACAAAAACCATTTTGGCTGCTTCTAAGAGACAAAACAGGCAGAAGACTGCCCACTATTCTCCTTAAGCACGGCTGGCCAAGGCAGCCTTGCACAAGCTGGACTAAGTGAAGTGACCACTGGCACCTCTTGTTAAAAGAAGACACCTCTGTCTATGTGGAGGGGTGGGCAGCCATTTGTGAGACATCAAAATAATGATCAGAGAACACAGTGAGGGTCTCTAGGGTCCCACCTGTGGCTCAGCACAGCCTCCTGCACTCCTCTCTTGCACTGTACAGAGCCTGTGTGTGACAGAGAGGGGAAGGCATATTGTGCCCAGCCTGCAGCATGAGGTCTGGCACCCCACTGATGGCTCCCTGCTCCACAGAGCTCCTGACAGAAAAGATTCCAAAACATCTCTCAGCCACTGCTGAGCCCACCAGAGTTGGGTGAAAAGCTTGGCAGCACTATTTACACAGTGGCACTGTTGCAGTGTGGCATTTCTGAGGTTTTAATTTCTATTAAATATAAAAAACAAATGTATTGTCTTCCCCTTTACCTGAGTCCTAATCAGCAGACTGGCATAGTTTGCTAGCTGAAATATTTCTGGGGATTCACAGAGCAATAGCTGATTAGGAGCTTTCAGAAATGCTTCTGTACTTCCTAAAAGTGAGGGAAGAAAATGAGCAGAGCCCTCTGCTACTTCCTGTTCAAATGATAGGAGCAAGTTCTTTCTGTCCAGAATCACATTCCTTATATTGAATAAACCACTAGACCTTCTGGCCTATTGGACCCACACCAAGAGAATACTTCAAGAGAACAGTGGTACTATCCCTACACATTCTCCATATACCAATAATGATTACCTGGAAAGACAACACTGGGAGAATGTGGCTTGTTTAAGAATCAGACAGCTGTGGCATACAAAATTATTTGGGTCTGTGTGCTGCAGTGCTCAACTCCACTAACTGAAAAAAAAAACAAACAAAAGCCTAAAATTGCAACAAAGTACCCGGTATTTATTGAGCCATTTATTGTGTTTCCAGCCTGTTTGTCTTTAGATTGATTTAAGAGCTCCTCTCCACCTTTTGTAAATTAAACTTGTTTTCTATCCTCATTTCACATTAAGAGTGATTTTAGAGTGATCTGGCACATTTGCTGCCTCTTTCCTCAGCGAACTATGAATGTACTTAATGTGAACCATATTACACCATCCCCCTCAGCCACAGGAGTCTCTCCCTGTCCACAGGGCATCCTCCAGTAGGCTGGTTGGGGGGTGACAACATCAATTGTCAAATTTCAGATGAAATATCCCCTCTGTAACTGCTAGCCACTGCCAGATGATCAAATTCAGGAAAGCACAATGAAAATTGCCATAGCAAAGGAACAAGTGGCTCTATTTTCACATGAATGGTCCAGTGTTACCGATGATGCTCAAGGGGTGTAGCTAATACCTCCTATTCAATAGTGTATGGCTGTAACATTTTACTGTCATGCTCTTTTTGATTATGTTTAGCAGGAGCCAGTAGGAAGAAGAAAGGAGTGCTTCACAAGGTGCAAGATCCTCATTGGTCATAGTGTGAACCTTCTTTCAAGAAAAGTTCCTGTTTCTGTACATGCCCTTCCTCTGTGCAAATTAGAGGAAGAATAGCAAATCTGATCACAGCGAAGAAAGATCAGTCTTAGTTATGGGAAGAAAATGAAGCTATTGGGAAAAAATCTTAAAAGAAATAAAAAGAGCAGTTCTAAGAATCAATCTGTGGCTAAGAAGCTATTCAGGCAATGCCAGCTAGGATTTGAACTTGCTGTTGATGTGAAATTCCCTCAGTCTTCAATCCTGTAGTCTTAGTAAGACTGCAAGATGCTAGGACTAGAAAGGCTGTAGCTGGCATTCTCTGTGCTGAATTAGGTGCCACTGACACTGAACAGCAGAGTGTTCCAGCCACTGGCTTCAGCCACTGACAGAGGGAGAGCAGAAACAAATTATCATTAAGGTATCACGTCTGTGCCCATGCCTGCCCAGGCTCCAGTTTCAGGAACATGGTCTGAAGCCATCCTCTGCCTCCAGCAAAATAAACATCAAGTGCCTTTCCTAGGAAGAAGCAGTTTTCAATTTTTGTACCAGCCCTGGGTGATTCCTTGTTGGCAAGGTCCTGCCCTTAGTTGCAAACCAATACTGCCTGAGACTGCTCTGCCAAACTGATCATGCTTCTTTGACCTTTTAAACTTTAAAGGCTGCTCCGAGTTGCTTAGAGAAGCAGTTTAGGTAAGCAGGTGCTGTATGAGGAACAGTAATATATGAACAGTCATTTGCTGAGGAAGGTGACAAGGCTTATTCTTGCCCCTGTGGAACTTTATTTCAGAGAATGGCCCCAGTAAAGACTTCTGTCTCCTACATACCATTACATTTGGAGGCCTCCTTATACCCAGGAAATTATTTTTATTGGTGACCATCTTCATACTAGAGGTTTATGCAATCATTAAAAAAAAAAAATACCAAACCATTTTACTCTTTCCAAAATAATAACAAGGTCTCCAAATTGGCTTCTTTTCCATGGGAAATCACTGTGGAGAAAAGCAGAGATTTGAGGTGCTTGTGAAAGCATTTGGTGTTGGTAAGATGAGCAATACTGCTTTGTCCTGGCTGAGCCTTCCTAAATATGCTTTCCTATGTGTTCATTGATGTCATCTGGCTCCTAAGTAAGCATATAAGCTTAGCTAAGGATAATTTTGTATCCATTAGGCTGGAAGACAAGGCTTTAGTAAGGCTGAGAAGGAATGCTTGGATTGTTTAAGGAGCCTTTGTGTGTTGCCTTTGCTGGTAAACAGTGAGAAAAAGCCATGGAAAGAGAGGGAAGGATAACAAGAGAGCTGACACCAGCCATGGTGTCACAGCCTGCAGCAGCTGACATCCAGACAGCCTCCATTTCCCACACAGCTACACACGAGTTGATAGACTTGTGGAGAAAAAAAGAGAATTGCAGAATATGGCCATAGGAAGAAGACAAGGTCTAGTGGCAGACATTCCTTTCTTAACCTTTTGGGGACCCCCAAGAAGAATCTATCAGATTTTAGTGCACTTCTCAAGGCCTTACTGTTTTTCTGTGGTCTGCAGAGAGGTCTAAGAACTGAGGATCAGTTCCTGCCCAGCATCTATTACCAACAGGGGACCATCCATCACTGACTCCAAAATTATTTCCATTCCTAGTCATGACCTAAATCCATGTTGTGAATGATCCAGTGTTACCTTCAATTAGAGAAACTTGCAAAAATCTTAGCATTTTGTTTGTGATTGCTGGGGAATGAGAGGTTTGACAGCCCATGGCAGTGCTAGGTGGCATTTTTGCAGGATTGGCCATGCCTTGGCCACAGGAACAGGAAAGTTCTCCCTGAGTGATGTGCTGCTTATTTTAATCAAATCTGACAGCAGTTTTCCACGATTCTCACATTAGTTAAAAGATCATGAAACAGCATCTCAAAGTTTGGGTCAAGATGCCATTAAGATAGTCTTTCAACATATCACATCACACACAGTCATTCTTTTTTTTAAAATGTTCTGTGTATTTAGTTTCTTTTTTATTTAAAATGCAGTTAATAAATGTGTCGATGTTCAACATTTGCAATCCAGTTTAAAGTGTTTGATTGGAAATTTTAAACCCAAGGCTCTCTTTAAATAAAACAAAAGCAAAATCCCTTCATCTTTGATGCTGACTCTGTTGATCAACCTTTTATGCTATCAGCTCTATTCAAAGGAATATTGCAGAACAGCCACTGTATCAAATGGAAATACCGGTCAACAAAGATGGAGCCAGAGAGGTGCAATAAAACAAAAATCAAGATAAAGCGTAACCATAACACTTTGTAAAATCTAAATTAACAATTATAGCACTCATACACAGAATGTTATTAAGTTTAAATTACTCGAAAAAATTCAAAGTTTAAAAAATTCAATTTGAAAAAATTCAAAAGAAATCATAGTCCACAGAATTATTGAGCAACCTAATTTCAGTGTAACAAATACCTGAGTTCACAGAAGTTTAGCCCAAGTCTAGATGAAAATGTCCAGAGAATTTTGTAGAAATGGCGTTCCCCTACATGTCATTATAGAAACACATAAATAGGTTATTTCCAGAATTTCTGGGAAACTACAGAACTGCTGAAGTCTCAGACCCTGGAAACTGCTGACTGAAGGTATTGCAATTCTCATCAGTTTTATTTTGGGAAGACAAAGTCTGGTCAAGGTGGTAATGACAGTCAAGATGAGGATAGGAGGTCTGACAAGGGCTGCAATAGCAGTGCTCACAAAGTACACGTCTCTGAGACAATAGGTAACTTTCTTTTTAAGATGTAGCAAAAAATGAAGTCTCCTACTTTCCTTCCAAATGAAAAATCAGTAAAGGAATCAGAAGCATTTAATTAACTAAGAAACCCAACAAAAACTATTTGATTTTCTTTCGTTGAAGAAGTAAGGCTTGCAGTGTGAGGTTGCATTTAATATTACATACAGTAAATTATTAAATAAAACACTGAAAAATGAACTGTAATATTTTCACTTTCAAACTTTGAAAAAGTTTTGAATTTTTACAAACTGTTTTCTTCAGTTTCAGAGGGTGCAGGTGAAAGGTCTTATGTGGCAACAAAAGATGAAGTTTTGAAAATTCCTGATGTTTTGTCAGAACTTTGCTGAGACTGAACTCTTTTCAAGAATCTTGTGGGTTTTCTATAACTTTTTATTCCTATAGAGAAGGTGGTCCATAGAAGATTTTCTAGTAAACTGTAATATGCATTGTGGCATGCAAAACACTGCTTTTGTTGAAGTACAGTATTCGGGGTACTACTATACAAAATTTAAAAAAAGCTGTGCTTCTGGAGACCTGCTCCCCCCCGCCCCAGGCACTTCTCTCCACCCAGGAACTTCATCTGCCTTCCACAGAAACTTCTTCTCCTTCAGTGCACAGGGACAAAAAAGTTTTGCAACCAGCCATTATTCTTTTTATCTGAGGTTTGTTATCACACATTACCCTGAGAACATGAACGATAAAAAAAGGTTGATAGCAGCTGTCTGTACTGATACTGGTCAGCTGTCATAAAGCATTCAGCAGCAGGAGATGCACCATTCCCATCATTCAGATAAAAGCTATTGATTGTAAGAGCTCTTCTTAATGTGCAATGTAAAACATGGCATTTAATATAGTTCAAACAGAGCTCACTGACAACTCAGTGGATAGTTAGTAAGAGTTATCAAACAGTATTTGCTACTATTTGGGCAATCTTTTTAGGTGGGTTCAACAGTGCACCCATATTCAAAAAGCAGAAGCTTTACTGGTCACTCTTTCTTGATTAAACACTTTACGAAAGCCATGGGGTGAGGTGGTTAAGTGGTTTCACATGCAGAGGAACGTGTGTCCTCTGGGGGTGTCACTGCCAGAGGACCCTGACCGGGTGTGGTTTCAGCTTTCCCAGCAGATTGGTGGCAGGAAGGTGCTGCTAAGTGACTGTGCCAGTCAGAGCTGAGTCTTTCATGTTATCCTAAACCCAGACCAGGCCCTGGCAGCATGACCTCATTAACCTCATGACTCCTGATCTCTCAATTATGTCCAAGTCTCCACTCACAGAAGATCTCGGGACAAGTCTGGCTCCAACACTAATTTATTTATTTCCATAAATGATCTATTTACATTGGCTTGGAGGTCAGCATCTTTTCTTAAAGACAGTCACACTTAGGAGATTGTCTATGTTTTTGAGATGCCTTAATGGTCTAACAATACAGATGTGGGACAGATAGTGTTGTAGAAGGAAATTTAACCTGGGAATTCATTTGCCATCCAAAATTTCAGCAAGAAGACAAACTTATGTGTTTGAAGTGACACTTGAGATTTATTGCAGTCTTGCAGTTTTATGAACTAGTCCTGCCTAAGCAATGTGAATTCTCTTGTTCTGATAGCAGCTGTAATATAGAGAAGAGCTAAGCTATAGGAAGATATCAAACATGAGCATAGATAGACAATACCACTGTGCAGAAAGAGATGATAGCTCTGCAGTTACACAGAAGTTACCCACACTACTCATTAACAGGAGAACATTTCTGTCTGATCCAGTAAGAAGGCTCTGGATCAATGCTGGTATCTTAATCCTGTTATAATTTCTTCTGCAACTCTCAGTGTTCAAAGTTAGAACAGTCACAAGGACCTTTGCTTCTTGTTCTGTCCTAGACTCGCACATAGGATGCAAAACTTTCAACACAAAGCCAATGTGAATTTGGCAGAGAAGTTTGATGGCTATTACTTCAGAGCTTTACATGCTTCTTACAAATTCTCTCCAAGAGAAGCCACTGCATTTTCATTTACAGAAATACCTGAGCAACCTTGGATCAACAGATGTATTTTGATGAAAGATTTTTCCCAGAGAGGTTGTGGAGTCTCCCTCACTGGAAATATTCAAGAACCTTCTGGATGCAATCCTGTGCCATGAACTCCAGGATGACCCTGCTGGAGCAGGGATGTTGGACCAGATGACCCACTGTGGTCCCTTCCAACCTGACACATTTTGCTATTCTGTGATTCTGATTCTGTGATTAAAGTCCTTCTAGAGTTAGGCATGCATATAAATGTCCTATGGCAAATGCCTATTATTCATGACAGAAAAGACAGACAACTTTTGGTCAGAATGGAGTGGGTAGGAGTTAATTCACATTAACCTACAAAGATATTTCTAAAACTAACTCATGATACATTGATGTTTCTCTGATTTTCAGTATCACCGATGTACTTTTAAAACTGCTGCCATTGTTATTCTCAAACACATTAAAGTTAGCAGTTGCCAAATGAGCAGGAGGAACACTTTCCTAAAATTTATACAGTAAGATGTATCATGTGTTCCACAGGAAAAATCCATCCAACACTCAAAGAAACATTGATCATGTATTCAGATTTATTTGGATGATTCCACAGTGACTATTTACTTTTGTGTTAGTATGTGATATGTGCATTCACCACTGCCATCATTTAACTCTGCACCTCTAGCCTTGACAGTCAGGACCCTTGGATTCCATTCCATGCCCTTCATAATTTGGTTTGTCCACACTTGTGCATATCTTCCAGTCCCAATGATAAGGGCTTTTCTCTAGCTCAATTAAAATAAAAGCTTTTTTATCATCTGATGGACCACCACCCTTCATTGGATCAGATGAAAATCAATTATCTTTTCAGTGCATACAGTAGGGTCATTACTAGTCCCTGTGTAATAAATCTTAATCAGCAGCAGTAGATGTCAAAATCTGATTCTTTCAGATTTCCCTAGATTTGAACTGCTTTCTCTACTAAAAAATCAAATATGCTTAAAGTAAGACATCCAGTGTGGTTTTCATGTAGGAAAAAAACATTAAAATAAGAGCACTACAATACTTTGATCTGTGTTTAATACTACAATGTCCAAAACTACTGTTCCATGGATAGATTATAGTCTCTGGTCTGCTTCTAATAAATGTCAAGGAACCATCCTAATCTAGAAGCAAATACACAAATACAGAAGATGGAATGGTTCAGAACAGTGATTTACTGAAGATTAGATAAAGTTAAAATTACACTCAGTCACAGAAATCAAATCTTCCCTTAGACATTCTTCGGCATTGTTAACTGACTTTATTTACTACCAAGGATTATTCCCATAAACATTCCAGGATCACAAATTCTCACTAATAAACAACAGAAGATCTTCCTCCCTTCGATCCCCTCAGCTAGACAGTTGTTGCAGAGCCCTTCTCTGGGTACCTGACTCTTCCCATGACACTCTTTAAGACCTCCATTGCCCGGCATCTGCTCTGGGTGCTGGGGGCAGCAGTGCTCAGCCTCCTGGCCTCTCCATGGATCCAGTCTCACTGGCACAGCACAGCACGGGCAGGACTCGTGAACAGCACCAGTGGGAGGAGCTGCTCAGGGAGCCAGAGCACTGTGCACTCCATGGGAGCACTGCGCATTCCATGGGAGCACTGTACACTCCATGAGAGCATTGTACACTACATGGGAACACTGTACAATTCATGGGAACACTGTACAATCCATGGGAACACTCTACATGCCATGGGAGCACTGTGCATTCCATGGGAACACTGTACACTCAATGAGAGTATTGTACACTCCATGGGAGCACTGTGCACCACATGGGAACACTGTGCCCTCCATGGGAACACCGTGCATCCCTATGGGAACACTGTGTACTCCATGGGAGCACTGTGCACCCCACGGGAACACTGTGCACCCTATGGGAACATTGTGCCCTCCATGGGAACACTGTGCACCCCATGGGAGTGGTGGATGGGGAGGAGGTGCCCCAAGGGATCATCTTAGCAAGGCTTCCCCCATGGAATCTCAGGAAAAAGTACCCTTGAAGTACCTCCAAAACAATGGCAATGAGCCATGTTTTCCCTTCAACCCAACACTTACTTGCACTTTCAGTGTATTCACAGCAGATAAACTTCCTGAGAAGGATTCTTCCTAAGCTGGAAATTGTGCTGAATACTGTCTCTCTGGCGCTTGAATTAACTGCACGCTTTTTATTATTCAACTCACAAAATAGGAGAGGCATTAAAGAAGCACATACCCCTGCTCAGCATTTTGCCTTGTGCTGAGCCTTTGCCATTGGATTCCACTCACTGAAATGCTTCCCATGTGATTCCCACAGGCTTCAAAGGTATGGCAAGAAGACTTTATCTTTATTACATCTCTCCTACCATTCAAAACCTCTTAATCACTTTCTCCTTCTTTCCTGAGTAAACCTGGAACTATCTGAAGAGAAATACCAAGAGGGAAATAAAGACCAATATTGATACACTGCAGTAATTTCAACAACAACAAAAAATTATTGCTGATTATATGGCAAAGAAAAGAGCAAAAATAGATTACTTTCAACTGATTTAAAATTCTGATATTGCTATTGTATTGGGAAACATGTCAAGCCCTCAGGGACATCCATTAACCTCTGCCAAAAATCTTAACAGGATCCACAGGGTAAAAAAAAAAAAGCAATTGATCCAAATTTACCATATTGAGTCAAGTGATGCGAGTACCATAATACTCTTCAAATGTAAACGTGTGTTTTTCCTGTGTTTTAAGAAAAGAGCTAGAAAAGCTGAGGAAGCACTCTGGAGCTCCATGATAATATTGAATTTGTTAGTATTCACTGAAATTCCAAGCCTACAAATCTCCTGGGATACACAAGACTGGATTGATTCAGCAGTGACTAGTGATGTAGGAAAAGAGCTAGGAAGGTCATCCAGGTCTGCAGTCCAGTGAGGGCTTTAATCAGTTTACTGATTATAATCAGCAAAACACTTCAAGATGACCAGTCACATATTTTCAAATGTCAAAAACCACCCTTGAAAATTCACCACCTCTTCAAATTTTCTGTGCTGAAATGGCTGACACCATTGTGAGGGATATTGACTTGGTTCAGTCAAGCAAAGGGGATGAGGAAGTTCATTTTTCCCTCAAAATCACCATTAGTACACTAATCTGTATTTTGAGACACCAAGTCATTCACTGGATTAACAGGCATAGCTGTTTGTGCTGAAGCATGAGGTAGCCACACAATGAGAAGATCAAGTTGATGACAAAAATGAGTAGATACTTGTCACTGGCTCCCAGAACTGTTCATTCCGTTTGGGTGCTGCCACCAGCAATTAGGTATCCCTGTATCCAAGAGGAATGCATGCCTTGCTCCCATACTGCAAATCAAATGATGGACAGTTTTAAATAATGACCTCAAGCTCCCACTCCCCTACTCTCATCTTATTTTTGTAAAGAATTTTATCCCATAATCGGGGCCTATTAATTATTGTTACATAATGTAAGAAGGAAGGCAGATGTCTGAAGCATTGTTTTAAAATGAGGTAGGTGTGGAATTTAATGTGGTTTAGAAGTTTCTGATGAAAACTAGGCCCATCATTGGGCCTCTCAGCTCCTCACTGCCAGCTTCCTTGGCAACTGAAGCTTGGTCATGAGCCACGGAAACATCCACATGGCACTGTAAATACCACATGACCTTGCAGCACTTCCCATCACTCACTCCTTGGCACCTGAAGTCACCAGGGTTCAGGCAGAGAGCCCCAGAGAGCAGTGCTCCTCTGGCAGGGTGGCCACGGGGCTTCCACCCAGTTAAAGACAGGCCAAGTCAGGCTCTGCCTGTGCCCACAGCAGCACAGCCTCACGCTGTTAGAGCAGCTGGTGCCCAAGTGAGGGCTGATAAATAAGGGTCTGTCCCGCAGGCGGCACTGGAATGTGACCGCGGGGGGAGCGCGCAAAGCCAACGGCACCCGCGGGAATTCACCCGCCTTGCCAAGGTCAGGAATCACAGCCGCAGGTCACAGCTTCAGCACGCTGCTCTCACCTCTAAAATGAGATCCCCCATGCTGCAAGAAAAACCACGATGAATTAGTCAAGAGTGTTATAAATGTGTATTATAAAATTGGCTTTTTGCAAGATGTATGCTATATGATTAATAATGTTGCGGTAAGAATATAAGTTTTTTATTTCTGCTATTAGTAAAAAAAGATTAGGCATAGTGGTAGTAGTTGATATAAGAATGCTTAAACTGTCTGTTTGGTCAGGATAACATCCAGTGAACATGTAAAGAAGACTCTGCTACTGATATACCAACTATCAGCATCTCCCATCTGAAGTATGGACCAAGGCCCAAGCTGGAGGTGATAATGAAGACACAGCCACAAAACACAAATGCTCTAAAAAGGCAGACCCAAAGAGAGACCATGCAAAACAGTTCCTAGAATATAGAAACTAGTTTATGGAAGAATATGAATATTCATAAACTGATGCAATAGAAAGGATATTTAAAAAGTGTCTCTGATATAGCGGGGTGTGGACTTGGCGGAATACCAAGTCACCTGCTGCCATACTTTGCTTTTTTATCTCCTAATTGTCTTAATTTTTTTATTAAACATATTTCTTAAAATTTACCAAAAGGTGAACCTCGTTTTTCACAAGAGGATTTCTGGTTTTTACCACAGATACCTCCAAATGTGAGTTGTAACATCAATTGTTTCAAGCAATCCTTTGTGTCAGGATCTTTCAGGATATGGAATAACAAAAGAGCTGAGCATGATTTTGACTGAGACATTGAAAATATGCTAATTGCTTTAGCCAATTGATAGACTAAAACAGAAATGCTGTATTTACCTAATTCAAGGTATTTCCTTCAGTGAATATTAAAAAATCTTCACAATAAAATACCAAAATTATGCTGAGGCTTCTTTCCTGAGTTCTGAATTACACTTTAAAGCAAATCATGAAATGTTGCATTTATATTACATACAGACTCAATTTTTCTGGATTTATTTTTTTGTGCAGAGTTTTCTGCATGAAAATGTATTTCCTAAAATTTGCAGTTTCCCAATCCATTCTCAAAAGATAATTTCAGAAACTAAGATTTTAATTTTTTTAAAGTTGCAATACTTATAATATAAAGACAATAACTAGCAACTCTATTAGAAGTTAAATGTAAATTTTCAATGATCCTTCCACCCATGGTAGGTCCACTACGTACATCGAAGGCACAACTGTTTATGTTTTATATTTTTATTGACAAGTTTTAATAATAAATATATATTCATATTAATAAATATAGCAGACTATAAAGACAATAGAGAAGAATCAAGTGATGCACATGCAGTGACACCTGGAAGTAAATGCACTTTAAACAGACTAGTGATAAAGCAAACACTTATGAAATGGTTCATTCAGGTCTGATCTGTACTGCTCTAATTAACCAGACACTGTCCCTGACAGAATTATTTTTTTTAATTGTGAAAATTCTATTTTCTTCTCACATTTGCCACCTTGAAGTCTGAGAAACACCCATTACCAGAAACATGCAGTTAATATTACCCTGAAAAATAAAAGCCACAATGCATGGAAGCATTGCCTTGTTAATATCTGGAGGGCAGTGATTTGATTATGTCTCTTATCTCTTGTTTGTAACATATTTTGACTATATAGAACTGTGCTTTCATTTATTTTTTTTCCCTGTGATTTCTTTCTTGTAGATGTGTAAAATACATTTATCATCTCTGACATTACATCCAGGTGTCTGATTTCAAGTTCTCCTATTCTGGTATGTCTCCTGTCCGTCTCGTATTGCAAAGTTATGTGAAGACTTTAAATTCCTCGTATCCAGTGTTCTTCTCAGATTTCAATAGCAGCAAAAAGGCCATATTCCCAAAGCCATAAGACTATTTCTAGGTAAACTTTAAGCTAAAATACGTCAGCAAGTTGGAACCACAAAATTAAATTACTTATAATATCACATAATTTTCTTACCAGAAAAGGATAACCATTCACTGACAAATAGATCAGTATAAACTTGAATAGCAACGTATTTGTGGATTTAATTCAAAGGCTATCTTTTTTAAATAATCTTCAGAAATTCCTTCATGATGCAAGTAGAAGTAAATACCTGATACAAATTATTTCCTGCAAATGTTTGCTTACACTCTTAAAATTTCTTCATTATTGCTTGTTACTTGTTTCTGCTCATTTACCATAGATATTCAAATAAGAGATGTACTTATGCTCAAAGAAAAAAATGGCATTAAAAACACGTGATCTTACCTCTGCTTTCCTTTCCTGTATAAATTTGATGAAACTTGTATGGATTTCTTGCAAGCATCTGACTCCAAAGAAAAGCTGTGGCCACTATATGCAAAAGTAGGAAAAGGGTGCCAAAGTGCTTTAAGGCTTCACATCCCAGTATTAGTTTTCATCTTCTGAAATGTGAAGACAACTTTAGAGGAATAAAATATTCAAGACAGTGAAGAGTTTTGTCACTTGAGTAGCAGGGCTTGGGTAGGAACTTGAAGACACATGGATGCATGTAAAGCCATTCTGAATTGGGTTTCTGTCAGCTCTAACAGCCAGGTCTCTCTACCAGACTGCAGTGAAAAATTGTGCTAGATTCTCATCCTCAGCCAGTTGAGAATCTACAGGGCTGTTTTCTATTACTTGGGTGGCTTGCATTTAAATCTGTCTCACCTGGAGGGAGAGGAGCTCTGGGGCTGTGCTCCACAACTCACACTGCTGCTACTGGACAGTGCATCTGCCCTCCCCCCCATTACCCTGTCACAACAAAGAGTCTCTCAGCCTTGGTTCTGACCAGGGTTTTCTTGACGGTTTGTTGCATTTATTTTCTTCACAGAGCAGTTCTACTATGATAGATCATGGATAAGCCCTGATCTCTCATATAGTTGAATCCTGATGACACATAATCAAATGCAGACTCAAAATTCCACTTAATTAAACAGGCATAATTTCTCAGTATAACACAATTTCAGTTCAGCAAAAAAGGCTGTGGCCAGATATAGGATGCAAATATAAGAAACTGCACCAATGAATGCATAAACTGCTTTAAGTTAATGGCTGGACATAACCCAGTTCAAAGGCTCAGGAGCATCCATTTCTTGGAACTCAGATACCTGGATTGTCCATGAAACTGCATGCTGAATGGGACACAGACACTCACTGCCCTTGTTACAAGGAATTTGTTTGACGTGAGCTCTAAAAATAAGGAAATCCCAAACTCTAACTCTTTTTACAGCTTTCCTGTGATAACTGGAAACGTATGCTGTAATGACACAATGGACTTTAGCTGTGTCATGGTGAAAAGAATTCCTGAGATTCCTGATAATGGCAGCTGGTTACACTTAAGAAAGATACACATCTTGCTCTCGTTATTCACCACTAACTCTGGGAAGGAAGACAGCATCTTTCATACACTTACAATTGGTTCAAAATTAAATTCCTTGGAATCAAATCCACTGAATAACTTGTGTCAGTGTCTGACAAGGTAAAGTAATGTATGAATTATACAGTTTTACCTTTAAAATTAACCATCCTTAAACAAAACAAAAAAATGTTGATGGCATACTGGTCTCCCAGAGACAGTTAGTGTTTTACAGCAAAGAGAAAATGAAAGGATTTTTAAATAGTTCATGACTGCACAGGGAAAAAGCAAAAATCCATCCCAGGGAAACCATCACAGCAAAAACATCCCAACTTTGAACTCTGACACTGGCAACCCCTCAGCTGGTCCTTCACAAATTCAGATTCAGGAAGTCAGAGGTATTATATGAAATTCAGCAATCCACAAGCAGCCACAAGGTTTTAGGGACATGTGCAGACTCATCTAAAGGAGTCACAGAGATGTTAAATCCCAGCAGGGTAGGCAGCCAGGGCCAAGGACAAAAGGACTTGTTAGATATTTTACGCGCTTTTACAACTTCAGCATGTGTCAAGCTTGCTCATCAAAGTTAATGCTTTCTCCAATTACCTCTCCTCCTATAGATCTTCTGCCAGAAATGGTCCCTCTACTTTCAAGGATAGTTTCTGAATTTGTGAAAGCCTGTGACAGTCACCCTCACCCAGCCTTGCTGAGCATTTAGAGTGTATTTTGTGACCTTGTGATGTGGAAGACACAGAAAAGGTGTTTCAGGTCCAGCCTGCCTAAAACATACCTGTGCCTTTAGGGCTGGCTATCGGCTTGTGGAAGTCCCAGCAGGGAGGTTACATGCAGAAATGTAACCTTGGCTGATTATCTCATCAAGAATAAAATATTAAAATCATGAAGTAATAAATTCTAGTCTTACTGCAATAAAATATTTGCAAAGTAAACAACACACAAAGTATGAAATCATTGGATAATTTGGACATAATTTATACTTATAATTAACTTCTTACTGGCAGCCCCACCATATAAAATGAGACCACATTCAATATATTCAAGGGTACATCATTGTACACCCTAAAATTAAGCATTATAAAGATAGTTATTCTCAGAATAATTATATCAAAGTTTCACCGGCACTTTGGACAAGTTTGTGATAACACTTCAACTTAATATAGTGACCAATTTAAACTAAACATTTTTTTTAACATATCGCTGTTCAATATGCATTTAATAGTAGTTTAGATATGTGATCTTGTTGTTTTTCATTAGTCTGTAACCTTTCATTGTCATTTATCTAAACTATGTAAGCATTAAGTCTGTAGGACTGTGACCACTATACCAAGGTCAAGTCTGTTATAAAAAACTCAGAAGTCTCTTTATTAACAACTTCTTTGAAAAGTGCTGTAATCTCTAAACATTCCTCAGGAATGCAATTATTTTTCAGTGTCATGAATTTTAACACAACTACTTGCAAATATGGTATGAGAGCAAAAGTGTTCAAGAACTTCAAGAATATTTGCAGTAATAAACTGAGAAGAGGCCTCTGATTGCAAAATACAGCCAGTTAACCAGTGGAATAGATTGCCTAGACAGTGGGGAGTATCTATTGCTGGTAGTCTTTAAGAGCAGGTAAAACAGGATCCAGGACACGTGGAGGTGGACCTGACTCTGCCTTGTAACAGGGGTCTCTATTGGGCTTACAGGATTGTCCTTCCACAGTCACTTGTTCACTTGTTTCACTGCAGTCCTTCCTTGGCCTTACCCCTTATCTGTATTTAGCTTTCAGGTCAGTCTAAAAGCTTCAGCCACCCTTATACCCAAGAAACCACTCAGAATGACATAATGAACTGGTGTAATACTCCTATTCTCTGTGTGCATTATTTTCTCTCATGTGCCTCTTTCTTGTATTTTAGGGAGCATACACTCCCTTGCATGAGTGCATGGATGTGTAAATTCTAAGCACAAGAAGGTCCCACTCCTGATTAGCCTTAAAATGATCCCAAAATAAATGTCTGGTGACACATGCTCCTTAATCAAGTTGTATGGGTACATCTCACAATGTCATCTCACAGCTATGACGCAGTGGGCAATAGCTGAGACTGTACAGTACACAGAGGTGACACATTTTTTTCCAAAATAAAAGCATGAGGAAATAGCTAATAGCAACACCAACTTACATTATGTCATCAGTTTTGAAGAGGAAATTACTCCACAGATTAATGAGGAATTCTGCATGGAAGTCAAAGGTATGATGTAGTCTTACAGCATTAATCAAGAGCTAAATATGATCTGACCTACTTCAAACAGCCCAGCCTTTAACAGAGAGAAGATTAAAACAAGGCAGAGTATGAGAGTCCATATTTATCTCTGATGTAACACCAACAAAGCCAACAGAATTCCTTGAAGTTCAGTGTGCCTCAGAGCACCACATGGCAAGTGCCACGGGTCATCCTGTAATCTGCAAGGTATGATGGATTGAAAAAGCAATGACATTTTCCATTCCTATTTAGGAAACATTATACTAAGAAATAAGATATCACAGGACTATATCTCAGAAAAACGTTTATTACCATGCAACAATGGATGTATCAATTCACTGAACAATTTCACAAATCCAAATATGAACACACTCTAGGAAGTCCTCTGAAATGAAAAAATCACAAGGTTTCCTAGAAAAACTGATTTTTTCTATATTGTACACAGTAAACATAATTAAGCTGTATATAAGTCTATTGAAAAACAGTGAGAAATTAAATAGGTTATATTTTATTTTCTCAAAGCCCTAAACTTGCAGATCATTCATCCATCTGATCAAGTCAGACTTACTATACTGATCCCCAGACATAGTGATTCCCTCTTCCTTAGTGCTGACACCAAACATGATAGTGTTCACAGGCCCCCCTGAAGGTATGTTCTAAAGAGAGAGACATTAATAGATAATGACTGGGAAGAGAACACATAAATACCTTTTAAAAAATTAACAAACCTCGATTTCCTTGGACAAGGAACAATATGAGCAATAGGAAAACATCACCCAGTATCTTTTTAGGAAATATCTCTAAAAATTTCTCAGTCATAACTTGCTTCTGGCTTCACACTCCATGACAAGGACCACTATTTTTTTGTGATGATGAGAAGTGTCCTGTCTGGCCAAAGTTCCTAGCCACTGACATCCCTTCACATTTAGCATTTTCAGTCACTCTGATCAGGATCTCTAACCCAAGTGCTGCATTTCCAAAAGGACAAGACCCTTGTCAACAAACTGGGAATTCAGTAGTCCAAGGGAAGGAGAGACTAAAGGAGCTATTACTTTCCCACTATTTCCAGCACAGGTCTGTGTCACACTGTTTACATCATGCATCATTCATCTGCTGTGATGAAATGTAACCCTGTGTTTTAAAAAAAGACCTCTGCAACAGTGGGGATACTATATCTTTGTGAGAAACATTTCACATATTTTCCAAGAGCATCAACTGCTCCGGCTTCTATTTAAATCTGTGCAGCCCTCTTCAGAGGGCATTATTCACTTCAGGAAGCCCATTCAGAAGGTGCTGAGCAGAAGAAGGGGAAAAGCCAGGATGGCAGCAGACAGCAACGTGGCTCCTGAAGAAAAGCCGCGCACGGCTCCTGTGAGAAGGGCTGTGCACAAGATCCGGATGGCCAGCCAGGTCTTCAGCTTGGCACGAGGCTGGCAGCAGTGGGCATCTGACCACCACGTAAAGCAAGAGCAAGAGCCCTCTGGATGGGTTCCCTCTGCAGAAAGCTCATCAGCTCAGCCTGTACAAGAAAGTTCCTTTGAAAAATGGCAAATTCCATCAGTCAAGAGGGACCAAGAAAAAGATGATGAAAAATCCTTAGCAACGGAATCAGTAACAATAAGAGATGCTGAAAAAAGATCAAGGGAATCAGATGAAGACCTCAAAACATTCAGCATTAAAAGCAAAGAGGTGACCAAAACAGTCATCAGCAAAGCCTACGAACGAGGCGGAGATATCAGTCTCCTCAGTGAAAGATACGAGAACAACAACAGCAGTTCTGAGATGACCAAACTCGAAGAAGAATCAAGTGCTATTGACAAAATGCTTAGTAGCAAATTACCTTCAGCCATAAGGAGGAAGTGTTCAAATGTGGTATCAGAGATGACCAAGGGCTGGGAGAAGATGGAAGAAGAGGACAAAGATGGGGCCAAGGGAGAGCTGCTGCTTAAGAGTCGTGATGACAGCCTGGATGCCCAGGACAGTGGCTATGGGGAAGCAGAGGACAAGCTCGAGCAGGAAGACAGTGACCGGGAGGTGACGGCTGTGAGAATTAAACGGCCTGCCCCATCTCCGTAAGTAAAGCATCTTTATTACATCAAATTACATCAATAGCACCTTCATTCTACAGATGGCAGAGGGGTACAGCTTTCCATGGGGAAAATGGGGGGTGGGGGGAATAGTAGGAAGTGGTCAAAGATAAACTATTACTCTTGGCTTAAAAGAAATTAATCAAAATTCAGGAGACCTTTCACATATCACTTTGTGCTTAAGTAGCTCCTCAACAACACTGGACTACGTACCTAATACAAAAGGTCAGAAAGTAATATTGTGGAAATGTTGATTATATTTAATTTTCACACTGGATTTACGGGTTCATCAAAATAACTACTTATTTCTTAATACTTCAGTCCACATTTCAGAATCACATCTTTTACCTCATCAAGAACCTTCAGCTATTCATTTATTTCAGCAAATGTTGTCTAAATCAATATATTTGATAAGTAATATTGCCAAATATTTATTAATTATTTTGGTTAGTATAAACTGTAAATATTCTCAGGAGCAATTTGAGGAGACTGTCCCAAATTAATGTTGCAGGAATTACTTCCACATACTTCTTACCAAAAATTGGGTTCACTGCTTCTCCTAGGAAGCTTTCCATGAATGTGGAATTCACAATTCAAAGAAAGGAAAAATTCACAGTATCTTGGACCCCAAGTTCTCACTATGCCTCAATCACATTTTCAGAAATTAAAACTGGATCAGCACCGAGGATGAAAAACTGACGAAAACACCAAAACAGACTTTGTGATCCCTGTGCAGACAGGCTGCATCATGGTCACTGTTTTGGTTTTACACCTCACTACTTATGAACATTATCGTGACCATTAGACTCTGACCAACACAGTTATGGATTTCAACCACAGAGTACCTTTAATCACAGCTATCTGAACACACACCCCCAGAGCTATTTTAACTGTTCAGATGGGAGTAGAATGATGCTTTGCTGTACAGCTGAGCAGTCAGCTCCTGTAAGAAGAAAATGGTTAACAGCCCAAGTGAAAAAAGCTCCCCAGTAACTTAGGGCTTGAAAGTTTGTGGTACCTGCTTTTGGCAAGGACTCTGTGCACCATCCTTTCACAAAAGTTAGGGCCTCAAACCAAAGATTCCAAATATACAGTGGAAAAGGGATACATTTGCAGCACTTACCTATAAACAACTTCCATTAAAACAATTTTCTCAGTTTCAAATGTTATAGTAGAAACAGACCAACTATGTAGCTTCTGTTAAACTTTTCTTATATTTTCCTCATATGCCTAATTTTAGTGTTGCTACTTGAAAAAGATTGATTACCCATATTTATTGTTGTCTGAATGATTAAAATAACACTCTCTATGTTACTTACAGCTCTTTCTTACACTAAAATCAGACACAAAAATAATTTTCTGCACTTATAGTGCTGCTATCAGGACTGGACTTTTTAAACTATTTAGTTTTTTAAAATTTATTTTACAGCCTCAGAATATAATATTTCAGCCTGCTACCTTTATGAGCCTTTCAATGTAGTTTAATCTTCTTCAAAAAGGCCCTAAGTACACAGTTGTTAAAGCATATCTCCCATTTTCCTCTCCACATTCCAGGAAAAAAGCATCAGTGCAAGTATTTTGTTTTCCTCATATCAGCACCTTCATTATTTCCAGCTTCACTACTTACTGGAATAAGGTTGCTTACTTAGTAGAAGCCCTGTTGACTCCTACTGGCATAAGAGACGCTATTCTGTTCCTGGTTAGGAGCAGGAGGGATGCAACAAAAGGGATATGAAACTCAAAATGTTAAAAAGGGATTTTCATACCTTTCCCCTACAGAAAGAACCAGGGTGAATATGCAACTTAGACATTATTTGCCTAGAAAGTCAGAACACATTTAGGATGATCGTTCTGGTTAACAGGTTAACTTAGTTGATTGTTGCACGTAACGCACTTCTTCGTGTGGGTAAAAGTTCAAAACCTTCACTTTGGATGCACAATTCTTTATATGGGGGCAGTAGAAACACGAAAAAATGCCTCAATGTGTATGCAATTCATGTTTTAAACTTTTCATTAGGTTAAACTATGGCAAAAATAGCACTTCAGCAACTAGAAATGGTTAAATTACAAGCTGCATTAAAAAAGTAAGGTCTTTTCAAGCCTATGTGAGGCATGTTAAAAGTAAAAGGATAGATAAAGATGATTTTTTCAACCATTGAGAAGATGATCTGGATGAGGAAGGCAATAATAATATTCTGCTAGAAAGGAAAATGAGTTTTAGTAGAAAAAGGAGGGAATACATTCTAGACTGTTAAAGCAAGTAACAAAGACTGCACAGCCTCCTGCTGTCTCACTCCCCCTCTTCTCTCCACTCAACCTGGGGAACTGAAGCTCTAGGACTTTCTCAGAGGTCATAGTCCCTGGAGAGAAGGGGAAGCAGCTGGCTGTGGCTGAGGAACAAGCCCTCCACTATGATATCTACTCCACTGAGACTGATGGCATCACTTCTTCAAGGCAATTTTGATCCACTTAGGATTTTTTTTCCCTTGTCTTAACTGATAGCTTCCCAAAAGAAGAGCTAATGAAGCAATCTGAGCTTCAGTTGGAGTTCAGACTGTGCTGGCACACAGGGTTTCTGTGACCTTTGGGACAGCCATAGGCTTCAGGAGACAAATTCCTTTACATAGCCAAACTCCATGCCCTTCACAGCTCCTCTGGACAATGAAGGCACAATTCAGGTGAAATGACAAAGGATCACAGCTTTCCCTTTCTCTGTGTGACAACAGCTTAAATAGAGGAGCATTTGCTTTATTGTCAGGAAACCAAATTGAATAGATTTATCACACTAGTATATTTTAATGCTTTCCTGCCAACATCTACCTGTTAGTCACTTACACAAAATTACAGGTTGCCTACTCTCAGGATGCTCTGTAATCACACCACAGGAGAAAGGTGCACTTACTTGGCCATTAGTATGCTCAATTTTTCTGATGGTTTTTCACCAAATTGATAGGGAAGAGCATTTTGGAGCTTTCTAAACACAGTTCCTCAAAAAGCCAAGCCCATCTTAGGGCAACCCACAGCTAATAAAGAGTTGCAGCTCAGTTCTTTTTCTATCCCTGGTACTACATGTTTGCAACTTTCACTCTAGCATAGCCCTGCCCAATACTGGCATCTTTCTGGTGCACTGAACTGGAGACATCTCTATGACTCCTATTCTCTTTCAATCACTTAGTAGAAAACAAAAGAATATCCAAACAGCAGGCAAACAGAATTTTCTGCAACTTTGCAGCACTATGTGCTGTTTGCTAAGTGCATTTTGTTTCTCTGGTGTTAACATTCAGCTGACATTACTGGGAAGGTTTCAGAGCAGCCTTTTGGGGAGTAAAAATATTAAAAAACAAATTACTTCGGCACGGCTACAGCACAGCATAGTCCCAAGCTGAGTTCTGTACATACACATTGACAGGACGTGGACAGCACAAAGACTAGCTCAGACTGTCTACTGCTGCCCCACAACATGAGATTGAGATTGGCCACGAGAGGATAGAGTGTCTGCCTGGAGTCATCCAGAACTATTACAGTCACTAAAAAAAATAATAATAATAAAAAAAACCCCACAACACCAACCACCAAACCCAAAGGTTTTTCCTTATCCTTTGTCCTTGACACTTTCAAGTTTCTACCCTACCAATGAGAATGTGAATTTTGGACTTCAATATTTATTCAGAACTATACTCCAAATATAAAAGCATAGACAGAATTGCTGCACTCAATTAGCTTTCTGTTGTTGCTATAACCATTGACATCTATTACAGGGGTCAGATTTTTCTCTAACCTCAGGGCAGGCACACTTCAGGCTCGGCCAAGCAGGCAGGAATGGGGAACTGCAAAGGTACACAAAGTGCAGGTAATCAGTGCTCCCAGAATTAAGTCATTCTGGGGCAAAGTTTGTCGAAGTGGCTCAGATCAGGGCTGGAAGGTGGTAGTGTAGACAGGATACAGCTGTGATCACGGAACTCGCCTTTGAGTGCGAGCTGAATGCGGACGGGGCAGCCCCTAGAGAACTAACTGAGCAGCGGTGAACTTGTGCCACCTGGTGGATTCCACCTCGTCCCAAAAAGCACAGTAACCCAGTCACAGCAGAGAGCAATAAACCCGCAGCAGGCAAGGAGGCGATGCGAAGCTGGGGTGCGTGTTGTGTCTTGCAGGGCCAGCCGGCTGAGCGAGGAGGCGCGCAGCAACGCGCGCAGGAAAGGCAGCGCCGTGCACAGCCTCAAGGACCGCTGGCAGGAATGGGCGGAGCAGCACATCATGACGCAGAAGCTGAACCCCTTCAGCGAGGAGTTTGACCACGAGCTGGCCATGTCCACGCGCCTGCACAAAGGAGATGAAGGCTACGGCCACCCGAAGGAAGGAACCAAAACTGCCGAGAGAGCCAAGAGAGCCGAGGCTCACATCCACCGGGAGATCAGGGACTTGTGCTTCATCATCGAGTCCATGGCCAAGCCCCGGCCCGACGGCAAGATCCAAGTCACTTTCGGGGAACTCTTCGACAGATACGTTCGGATCTCAGATAAGGTTGTTGGGATCCTGATGAGAGCCAGGAAACACGGCCTGGTGGACTTTGAAGGAGAAATGTTATGGCAAGGAAGAGATGATAATGTCATAATTACTTTACTAAAATAAGTTAGGCTATAACCTAACTTATTTGGAAAAATTTTTCTTCTCCCTTGCTATTAGCATTTGCACATTTTGAATATAAGATTCCCTTGTTCACCACATATAAAATACACATTTCAAAAAATATTCTTTTCTAACTAGTGCCTGGTAACTCAAACATCCAAATGGACTTCATTTTGTACCAGAAATGCTTGCAGGACAATTAAGTTAATTACTACATGAAGAATAAGGAGAAAAATCGATATGAAAGCAGCTGATGATAAAAGCTCAAAGCAATGTAAATATCTACAAACTAATTCTAACTTCTACTTCTTGTTACATTAAGATATTCCCAACCTGTTCAAACTGGAACATCAGGAATATGAAACATGCCAGATCAGAAGCTGAATGACAATATAAACTCAGACAAAGGTTTTGATCTGAAAAATGGTCTTGTGCATGCACTTACTTCTAGGACTCAAAAATTTAAATACAAGTAAAATTACCTCATTATAATACAGAATCAAGGATACCACATTTGTTTTCTTTACAAGCATGATTTGTGACTATTACTGCAGCATTATCTTGTTGATACAACTGTTTAACACAGTTTTCTCTTATATATCACATAAAAAATCCTTTTTATAAACAGGGGTTTATATATTTATTGTATTTATATAACTAATTTTTTAGATTGTTTCATATTTAAGCTTATGGAGGTTGGAATGTAATGAATAAAAGTTTTTACTAGATAGCTACCTAAAAAATACCTTCTATGCAACATTGTGCAATGTCTCATCTGTTTATCTATTCAGATACTGTTTTATAAATACAGGGAAAAATAATATGCAACATATAAAAACTAGCCAGGTATTTGTACTTCTGTATGCAGCAAAAAAGTGACTAACGTCATCATCTTCCATTGAAATGTACCTCTGTGAGAAAAGAGGGAAACGGTGTTCATAACTTTGAGGAAAATGTTGTCCCACATCACACAGAAATACTGACCTAATTTTACAGCATTTGCCATTTCAATGTCACTAAAACAATGTCTTTCAGTCCCGGTGATGCTGAAGAGGACTAAATGCTAATGAACTAACACTTCTAGGACTCAAAATTGTATTATTCACAAATCTGAGAACTCTGTAAGGTCTCTGCTACTTACTGGATTAGAGAGATCAGTTTCTCTACTATAAAAATAGCTGTCCTGGTAAAATGTGTGTGCTTCATATGAAAAGCATTTGTTTCAGAGCAGATGCCTGGGCAGGTAATGAAAAAGATGTGGGTTTTTTCCCCTCAAGATTCTTTCAAACTGAAAGAACAAATAGCTTCTTACAGAAGTAGAAGTGCATTAACACCTTGTTTCTGATAAAACAAGTATTGCTGTATGAGTACAGGCACTCCAGTTTGAAGCTTCAATGTACAAATAAACCAAATATTTTATAATTTAATGATACAAGAACTGACAACATCTTTTCTAAATCTATGTAGATCATGGATACTACTTTAGGTATAGTTTTATTATGGGACTCTATGGAAGAAAAATTAATTGCAAGATGGAATCAATGGAGCTTATTTAATGTTTTCTTGAGATCTCTTAGACTACTCAAGTTGACCTACAAAAGTGATGTCTTACTGTAATACTTAAATATCATAATTTTTACCTGCATATTCTTAACTTTTTCTTTACATCTTTATATAATGACTTTTTATAGCTGTCTAAATTTTCTTGAAAACATTTTGTTGTCAAAGGAATACATAAAGTATAAATAAAACCCTTAATTATTTCTTGGCTTATTCTCCCACATATTAAAAAACAAATACATGTGCATATTCCATGAAGTAAAGTATCAGTAAGTTGTTTCAAAATATAGGCACATTCTCCTTTCCATAGGCTGTTAAAATACTTCCTGTGAAGGTTTCTTGGTCCAAAGCACCAGAAAAAGATTTCAGAGTACATGGCAACAGATCTCAGACAAAACACCTGTACAAAGAATACACACTAAAGGCATGTAAGCATTAATTACATATTTCTGGTTTTGAGACTTCTTATCCTACCACAGGAAAACACGGCAGCCATAACAATGTAATCACTGCTAGATATCATCAACCTCACCGATTGCTATCTCACTGCAAGTAACTTAAACCTCCTACTCAGTCATCCCAGTGTTAAAATCTATGCAAAATAAACCAAACCTCCCCACTTTTTCCTATTCTTTCCCTCAAACTGTTTTATTTCCAATTGGATGAGCAAACAATGTGATATAATCAGTATTTTTGCTCATACTACCTTCCACTACCTACATTTGAGTAGGCAGTATCATGCAAAGCCTTCTAATTTCTGAAAAGTTTACCATTTTTGTTCAAAAGAAATACTAAATACTGATGTAAGTTATGGCACATGGAAGCATTAGGGTTACATGCTTTATAACATTTTTATATTAAGTTGTGTGACAAATTTATCCATGGTGTGGGAGATAATAAATCTGACCTCATTAAAAAACAACCAAAGTACTCCCTGAATTACCCACCCTAACTCTCCTACTATACTGTGCTACAGTCCTGTGAAACTAGCACAACCTCCACCACATTTAAATATTCAATGTAGAGAGATGATAAAGGTCAAAACCTGCTTGATTAAAGCAGACTCTGTAAATTTTTAAGACCTGCTTTTTAGTTCTGACTTGCTTTGAAAATAAAACCCTTAACCTTTGAGACAATGAGCAACTCTCAGCTACTCTCATGATAACTTATAATTGCACATTATTTTCTTAAATACTGTATTCACTCCCAAAATGTTTTACTTGAAACAGAGCTCTTGCACTCTCCTGTCTGAAGCTAGTGTTGTTTTTGCACATCCTTGGTAGTGAAAAAGTTTTATCTTCTTCTGTAGGAACTTACATACATTTTTCATATACTAATACAGCTATCAAGCTTAAATGACAGCATGGAACTTGTGTCAGAAGAAATAAATTTGACTTTTATACCTTTGCATTTTTCCAAGTCTTACCACAGTTGCTGCAGTGGCTTGAAGTGAGTGGAAAGTTCAATGGACATCTATCCCACCCTGTAAAAATCAGCTCCCTCCTTTACGACAATTCCTTCTTTACAAATGTTTCTGTACAGCCAAGGTTCAGTAATACAGCTCATTTTTAAAACAGGGGAAGGGTATTGAAATAAAATTAGCTGTAGTGAAGAGCATACTATTCATGGTGATATGTTCAATCATTACTCATCACAGAAGAGATACTGGCAGGCCCTCCTCTCACAGCCATTTCAGCTGCTATGCACACATTGCACTGCCCCAACACCTCGGGGCACAAAGCAGTTCAGCATTCAACAGCATGTGTACTATTAGCAGTGTAATTATCACAAGAGAAAAACTATGATTACAAAGCTTGTAAGGTGAGCAGGACAGCAGAGGGCAGAGCTGGCACTGGCACCTCTGCAGCGAGACAGCCAGCAGGACTGGCTTGCACTTGTTTTGCACGTACTACACCAAGTGTACACCATTCCCTGAGCTGGACAATTCCTCTCTGCTCAGAAGCACAGTGTAGCTCTCTATCATTGCAGTAGCACATACTCTTAAGAGGAGAAAGAGGAGGTTTGCTCCCTTAATTGAGCTCCAAATTGCAGCGACAACAGTAAAATACCCTGAGGACATCTGTTCTTCTATCAAGGGAGAACATAAAAGTGAGATTTAAGATTCAAATACTGAATGATGAATACAAAGCTATTATTTTTTTACCTCAAACAGAAAGAATAGCCAATGTTCTTACTCATCTTCCAAGAGCAAATTTTATGCAGACATTCTAATTACTGTACAAAAAAATAACACTAATGCAATATTAACAGGTGAGCAGGAAGATGCAAGCACAAGCCATATGTCATAAATTATGATCTTTTTGCAGATTACACAAAAGCAGTAACACAGGATTCAGAGCCAAAAGATGATGCTTTAAGAATCCCTTGTTTGGATCCCAGGTACCCAAATAAGACATCAAGTTACTCAGTGAATCCATCCAAGTACTGTAAGCTGAGACACGGTCTTCCGGCAGCAAACTCCAGATGATGGGTTTCATAAGCCTTCAGCAAATGTCAAACCCCAAAACTTTACAATCACAGAAACAAACCTTGACAGGAAAGGAATTCTACTGCAGAAAAAGGATAATGAATTTAAGGCAGAAGGGACATCAAGACAGTACCTTTTTTCTGTGTCATACAGAAATTAACTACACCTCTGGTAATAAAATTCTTGGTCTTGGATAAATAGACACATGCTACCTTCTGTATATCCCTCACACAGCCAGTTGCTGCACCAAGTGCTGCTACAGTCACTTATGCTTTAAATCAAATGTCCTTCTCTTCCTTAACTGATTCAGTATTTTACAAGTATGATTGCTAACGTACTGCTTACTAAACACTATTCTTGATTTCCAGTTTTTTGCTTCCTATTTGCTTTTCCAAGACTGGTTTAATACTTGGAAACATTCAGCTATTGAAGATTTTTGTGTGCTCTCATTTAATTCTTCAAAGCATAATTATTTACAAAATTCTTTACACCACCCTCTAAAATATGCTTTATTTGCAATATGAGCTTAGTATAGTGAAAATATGCAGTTGAATTAATGGCTTTGTCAGCAAGGATGATTGAGACTTTTCCCCTCTCCCTCCTCAAAATAGTTGAAGACAACGTATTTACTTCCCATTGGTTCCCATAGAGCTTTAAAAAAGCCCCAGAAATGCCAAAAAAAGATGAGAAAAAATGCATCCTACGCAGCTGTTAAATGAACACCAAAAAATAGCATTTGTGCTTCTACATAAACTCCACCTTCTAAATAAACTCCAACTCAAGTTTATTTTTACATATATTTAGATTTATTTGCTATACATCACTGTGAGCTTATAGTACTTGAAATCCATTACAGGATTATTTTTTGTTGTTGTTGTAATAATCAGTTGTAACTCCACAAAGACAATAATACTGCTGTGGAAGACCAAAGGGGAGAAAAGCCATTTCAATTTATTTACAGTTCCTTATTTTGTAAACACTTACTCTACACATTGTACTAAGTTCTAATAAGGATAAAGAGATATACATAGAGACAGGAAACAAAGCCCTGTTTTTCTATTCATATTAAGCATTAGCATATTATAGATGAAACGTCTGCCCTTTCTTGTTACCATAGCAGTAAGCTGTCTTCAAATAAGTTTCTTTTTTTACTTTCCAGAAATGTAAATATTTTGAAATATACAACTACATCTACGTAAGCCAACCCATTTGGCTTTTATTCCATTTCTAGAATAATTTAAAGTGCTATAAGCAACCCGTCAATCAACACTTTTCTATAATAACAAAACTACTTTAAACATTAATTTACAAGATAATATACAATGTTTGTCTGAAATAGCTGAAATTTCAGCACGAAGTCAGTCACTGTCACACTTAACAGCAATTTTTTTGTTCTTTTTTGTTTTGTTTTGTTTTTTGCAGAACATAGAATAAAAGCTTTGAAACAAACAGTTTTGTTGAGCTGTTATTGCCACAATGGCTTATCAAGTTTTCTACAAAAGTGGACAAGAGCTACTGGAACTGTATTCTAGCCTGTCATTTATTTTTTGAGGTCACATGACAGTAAGTTTGCATATTCCACGAGTCTACTGAATTACAATATTGTCTACCTATGATACATGATGTCATTTTAATCAGAGCTGGTGCTAATTGTAAATTTACAACATAGACCCCCACTCAAAAACATCACAAGTATTTTTTTTCTTTGGACAGGAATAAGCTATATTCTTGGAGCTGATGTGCTACACGGCTACAACAGTATAACAGTATATATCTGACACTTTATGTTGAAGAAAGATGCATCTGTTTCTGTACTTTTAATGCCCTACTATAGCTACAAATTGTTCACTGAGTTTTGCTTGCTTCAGCCTTTTAATTTTTTGGAACTATCATATTCTTACATTCTCTTGCTATTTTGTAAGTCTTTGCCACTTAGCTCAATGTTGTCAGTATTTGTCCCAAACCTGCCGATCATTAACAGCATGTGCAAAACACTCTTTAAATACAATCAGCATGCAGCTACAACACATATTAACTGACTTTTTTCTACACATGAACAAGAAACAAGACAAGTGGCACTGTTGACTTTGGATATCTTCTAACTTCACCATGTGTGTACTGGGATGTGTTAAGAAGGAATGCTCAGCTTCTCATCCATTTGTGGCACCACTTGAATAACTCATCGTTGATCTGGACCAATCTCTGCAGTGCTGCTGCCAAATACCCACACGCAGCTTTCTTAGAGGTTCACAGAGGGCAACTTCATTCATAGACATAATTTGAATACAAAAATAATAAGCTATATTCAATGAAGCAGCCCCCTAGCAGGATTGCAGGAAAGGTGTGTGTGGGAAACCTGGGAGGCAAATGTAATATGGATAAGAATTTTGCAGGCCACAAGGCTCAAAGTAACTAATGTTAATTTTTAGTCCACAAGGTCAATATTTTGTAAGAGTCTATAGCTTAGAAAAAGTACAACAGTATATTACAGATGCAAAAGCATGAAAAAACATCTGCTATTTAAAAATAATAACTAATGGCCACACTCAAAAATTAGAAAAAAACAAAACCAAAACAGATAAGTAAAATACATTATATTGCTCCTAGGGATTTTTAAGCTGCACTGATTCATGTCAGGTTTGGGACAATAACCTGTGAAATAGTGAAATACTTATTCAAAAGCCCATATTTCTATGTCTTGAATAGTGAAGTCTTCTCGCTTAGAAAGTGTGTGATTCCCAAATGTTTTGCATGAATGACTTCTTCCATGGTAGAGATCACCATCAAGCCAAAGAGCAAACTCTCCTCTGCAAGACAGACAATGTATTAAAGCAAAAGACTGAGGGAGTAAGCATTAAATCAATATATTTTTCATTCAAAATTTAGAAATGAGAAGGAATTAAAGAATTAGTTTTTAACACAAGTACCTCATTGTGTTAACAAATTTATGCTACACAGATTTTTTTTTTATTATTATTATTAATTTGGGAATACCCCTTTTGCAGATATTCTGTAATAAGCTAAGTAGAATTCCTTGGTTTTCAGCTTTTTCTGTTTTTTATTAAAGAGATGACATAATAGCACTTTTATATCACAAGAGAATGCTGAAAACAAATAAGGACAACAATCCAGAAGCATATGCCCCTGTATGGATGGAAAAATATCAGGAAAAGACAATGTATGATTTCTGGAGACCCTGGCATGTTTTGGGATGGTTCAGTTTCAGTTCAGGCCTCTTCTAGTTACACATTATTTTCACATTTACATCCTTCCACAATCATCTTGCGTCCATTCTGAATACAGGAAGACACAAAAGCAAGTCAGCATGGAAGGCATCAATCTTGTATGGCTGAAACTTTATGCCACATTATGGGGAAGACAAACCTGTTGAAATTTTGTCAGCTTCAGAAGCTAAACACCTGACATACTAAAGTTTCTTTAATAACTCTTGAGTCCTGAGCTACCAAACTGAAGTCAATCCCAATTTCTTTTTTCAACGGTGTCCAGACAAATATTTTTAACACATTCTAATTGTAACTTACCCTCCTCCACCAAAAGCAAGAGAATCCATGTCTCCTTTAATGAAGAACATGTTGTCTCCTGTCCATTTAAAAACCTAAGGGAAAAAAACAACAGACTAGCAAGTAAAAATATATGAACTTTTCGTTTGGGCAGAAGGGAAACCAACCATCAGTAAAGATAGACTATATGGCTGGCTAGAGACCAGTTTAATGAAGTTGACACAGAAAATTCAGGAAACAGATAGCTGCAGACAAAAATTCTCTGAGGTTCTACATTAATTAAAATAAGACCATTCCAAATCAGGTCATCTTTGAGCACTAAAACTCCTACACAATCAAAATACCAACAAAATACACTTAGATTAGATGATGTGTCCCTAAAAAAGAGAGAGTTTGTGAATTTTCAGACACCTGGAAGAATTTAAACAGTAGAAAAATCTTCAGTACAATTAAAGAGTCAGGTTGAATGTGTTCTTCAGCATGAAAACACTACCAACTCACTGTGCACTTAAAGAGTCCATGAAAAAATGAGTGTGATGACTTTTTTTTTGGGCCAACTTGTAGTATTTTTCAGATTTACAGTTAGATTTATTCCTTAAGTATTTTAAGAGCATGCACTGGGGGTGGTGGTGGGGAAGGGAGCAAAAGCATACAAAGTCATTACTACTTACCTCGAAATCTGGAGAAAAAGTAAACATAAAGGTCTCCCCAGTGCCATAAAAGCCATCACTCACTTTAAATGGTTCAGATGCCAGTGCACCAAAAACCTGTAGCAAAAAAAATCAGAGCACGAAAAACTTCAGAGAAACTACACAGAATCCAAGAATCTCTAATGATAGTAACTGATAAATCAGGTTGTAAATACTGTCGATTTGAAATTCACTCTGTGAATTTCTCTGTACCAGAGTTCTAAGTGCACTGAGACATGGTATTGTGCTTTGTGCTACAATAGAAAGGAAGAGCACTCTTCTTTAATAATAAGTGAGCACAGTAATAAAAAAAAATCTCATAGATAAAAAGTAAACTCAGGAAACTCTCAAAAACAATGTACACATATTTAAAATTTCAGATCAAGAGGTCCTTCTTACATAGCTCCTATTTCACTTCACTAGGCTATTTTCAGGAAGCTCCTAGCTGTAGCCGAGTTATCTTCCATATGATTTCTTAATTCCAGTCCAAATACCAGGTAAGCACTGGTTACCCTGTCTCACAACAGACAGATTTTAACAGAAGGACCAGATGCCATCTGGAGGGACCTGGATAAACTTGAGAACTTGGCCTACATGAACCTCACAAAGTTCAGCAAATCCAAGCGCAAGGTCCTGGACCTGGGTCAGAGCAATCTCCATCTTAAGTACAGACTTGGGGATGAACTCACTGAGAGCAGCCCAGGGATTCTTACAGATGAAAAGCTGGATATGAGCCCACATGTGCTCACATTTTGTTGAATTCAAGAATTATTCTCTTGCAATAAACTCTTACTAATTTTTAAAAAGTATGCACAACAGCAACCAATTAATTTGATGCAGGTAGTACTGTACATTAGAGAAATAATTGGTTTAACTCCATCGTTACGAAACAGACAAAAAAAAGTAGGATTATATACCAAAGTTTCTTTAGTCACAGTACAAACAGAAACTTCCTTATATTACTACTACTTTATTTCTTTATATTACCTTTTTTAAGAACAAAATGTCACTATACTGACAAGTTACTTTACTCATGTAAAATGGTTCCTTTACATTAGTGGAAAGAATTACCTTTGAACATATATGTGACCAATACTTAAAATCTAAAAATTGGATTCTCTGGAACAATTTTTAAACTCACTTGACAAGGGGATGAAATAAAGTTTTACAGTTAGTTAAAGGTGCTCACTATTCAGAGACTGGTATCAGTTTCAGACAAATTGTAAAAAGAGCAAATGCAGTCAAAAGACTCTAAGATCCATGAACTGATGTGCAAGTTTCCATACCCTTGTTTTAATGCCAGTTCACAGGAAAACTGGCCCAAAATTTTTTTTTTTTTTTTTTTTTTTTTTTTTTTTTNTTCCTCCCCAGAGGTATCTATTTCATTCAGCATCTAGGATCCAACATTGGCAAGATATTTTTTTATTATTCCCCCATCTCAATGTCAAGAACAGGCTTAAGAGAGAAAGAAACTATTATATTTTTGCTTTTGGGGACATCAGGCCAAAATAAATGAATTGTTTGTTTCCTGCTTGTTTCCAAAAGATGCTTTTTTTCCCTTTATTTCCCCCCTATATATTTTTAATTCAAGGTAGGCTTGAGATGAGTCCCTAGTGTTATCAATACCTAGATTTTTTTATACTTTTCTTTTTTTTAGCCCATTACTGGGTAGACGGACTCATGGGAATTTGAACTTCAAGACAGTATTTAATGTTTAGCTGATCTTTACTACCTGTAGTTCCACTACATGTAACTGTTAAAGTCAAAATTTAAAGATGAATCAGAAAGAACTTATAATTGCTGTAGTCATTTATGACTATTTCATACTGTCTTTGTACATGCAAACTCTAAAAAGCAAGATAGATGAAATACTTTTTCCTTTTTGTTATTTCAAGTATCTGGGTCAGTATAGACTAGATTTCAAAAACTGGCTGTTCATTTTTCTCTGTCAAACATTTTGTGACCTTAGACTGTACTTAAGTGTATGCAGATAAGTGAACTTAAATTAGTGTTTTTTAGCATAAAAGTCCATACTGAATTCAAATTTAGTTTCATCAATGAATATAACAAAATGGGCTGGTGAAATACATAATATTCTATATTTAAATAACTACATGCATATTTTCCAGATATGGGAACCCTTGCAATTATTTCTTAGTCCTCAAACTATTTGAATCTCTGTATGCTAACTTTTTTTAGGGGCTCAAGTCATTCTTTGAATAACTCTGCAGCAGTTCTAGTAGCTAAGCTACATTCAAGTGTCAATGACATGCCTTGCTTCAGATAAATATCCTTAGGGCTGACACTACATCTAGTAAATAAAGTAAAAGTAAAGCACAAGTAAAGTATAAGTAAAAAAAGATAAATGCACGATTTCATTAACAACAGACATTACTGGAGAGGAATTAACCTTCAGTTAAAGTAAACGAGTTTTATCCAACCTAAACTATCTCAGTTCAGCCTCTACACAGGTGTAAACTTTTCACACAAGACTTATTCCAGTGTTTGTCTTAAATCCTGTCAGGGATGTTACTTGTATATCCAGTAAAACACAAAACTAGTACATTCTAACCATGTAGAAAACCTTACATATTTTACTTATGAGACTGAAGCTTTATTTCTAATTATAGAATAAATTTAGCTACTAAGAACCTCAGACAGTCTCCCATACAATTCCCTACTCAATGGAAGACTGATTCTGAACCTATTAGGTTGACTCAGTTCTGTCCAGTTGAGCTTTGAGTACTCTCAATCAGGATTTGACAATATCTCTATTTTCTATAAGCTTCAAGCTGAGTCTTGAAAGATCACCTCTTTGCTATAAGCAACAATAAAAGAATAAGGCCTTACAGTAAAAGTGCAATTTGCTTCCCAACAGTTATTTTAGTTCTTGAGAAGTGATGTCCCTAGGATTTTTCCACGAGAACTGATTTTTGTGGCTAGCTGTTAGGGTGGGTAACTAAAATTAGGTCCTAGGTTCCAGGTCTCACACTTCTGCAGTGCATACCATCTGAAGAACGACTTTTTATAAAACTAGACAGTCCTTGAGGTAGTTAACTACATTAATTCCATTTCTAGACCACCACTTATTTAGTGACTCATGTTTAGGAATCAGGTAGCAATTTCTTTTTAAATGGCTGTTCACTAACAGAAGCACATACACAATCCAAAACAACTGTAATGACACAACTATAGATTTCATTGATACTTTCATTAAACAATCTTCTAGAATTGACTGGAGCAGGCAATTCAGGTGGCTTTCGATTCCAAATTCCAACTAGGCATTGCTCAGGTTTCACACAAGGTTTGTAAAAGTTCAGTGGTTTTTCTTGTTTGGTTTTTTGGTTTGTTTGGGTCTTTTTGGGGTTTTTTTTTGAACAGCCATTTAAATAAAATCATTAATTGATCTGAAAAAGAAAGCAGCAAGATTGGAAAAGGATTTTGAATAACAGTTCAATAGGATGAGGCTGAGCAGCCTTTAATGGAACTTTATGAAAAGTTACAAGGTACACGTGCTCCTTATTCAACCCATTATCAACATAATAAAAAAGCAGTCTTCATAAACACAGATAACAAAAACATCTCAGGGGAAGCAGCCCAGGAAAGAAATTCATTCTAGTTTAAAATAAAAGTGCCTCAACCAAAGCATTCAACCATATGACAATTCCAGTATCTTTCATAAGCATTGAAGACACAAAGTGAGCAAAACAATGAACACCAAAGAGGACCAAGCAGGTATGCTCAGCAAATGTCAAGAAACTATCTGGTCATAATTCTGTCAGTTTTCAAAAAGGCTGAATCTCATTTAGGATCTTCTCTGAACTAGAATCTTAGAAAACAGGCAGTGCTTCAGGATAGTAAGGTATGAATAACCACCTGGAGTCTCAAAACACATTTTTGGAGGGCATATACAGCATTTATCTTAGCATACTGCTAGTGAACTATTCCTGGACACATTCTCCAATAAAGTATTTAGAGCCTTTTTCAGCCATGGAAAGCAGTTTTAAAGGACTACCTGCCAGGAAGATACCAGACATTAAAAATAAATTGACCTCTTTCAAAAAAATCAATAGCTTCACAAATAAAATTAATTACCATGACTAATTTTCAAAGACCATAGTTGGTTAACATTGTCTTATTTTTCAGGATTGTAGATCCTTGCATGAAGAGAAGAAAGACCCTGTACTAAATTTCCATATGTTTTGAACAGAAAGATAATGTAAACCAATTTTCTGCTATTTTCTGCTGTCAAATGCAGACATTTTTCATTAATAACATGAGACAGAGCTACTTAAAACACCACTCCCACTACACTGGTGAAGGACTGAGCATGCAAAACTCATCTAAACCACTCCTTCTGCATATGCTGCTCACTGAATAGACATGGATTTCCCCCACTCTTGTGTGGAACCTAGCTAAGATTTGGCATATACTTGAAATGTCAGTTCAGTGACTACTTCACCCAGAATTCTAAGGCATGCTTTCATACATATTCTTAGGTATAAGGCTGTAAGGTGAGATTCACCAAGGTTTGTTTCACCAAAAAAAAAAAACCACCCAAACACCATATCTACGAATTTCAAGTTTTGACATGGCAACTGTGACACTTTTTGAACATTAAAGCAAGATGCCCATACACAGAAAGTAACATGAACTCCTTCAACAACAGACAATACTACACAGTGGTGGCAAGACAGCCCCATCAGAAAAAGAACATTTTTTTTCTGGGACAGATAATCAGGTACTAGGAAGCAGGTATATCTTACTAATTTATCTTGAGAAGCTAATAAGAATTAGAGAAGTCACCAAAGTACATTTATGAGACTGATGAGTCTGCTGAGACATCTCAAGTCTATTCAATAGTTTTTGTCTTCAAGATTAAAATGTAAATGAAGACAAACCTTTTTAAAGAACTTCTGGGAAAGAGTGCACTACTAGCAGAGAGTTAGGATTTTCCTTTTTAAGGGACCTCTAGAGTAGGAAACAATGAAAAAAATCAAGCTGTGACTTGAATAAGAAAAAATTTCTTTTACTGTTTTCAGACCCCCTGAATGAGACCATGCTTCCTGAAAACAAAAACTGTGGTTAGCAAACTGGGAGAGGTAAGTGAACTGAATGCTACAGATTTTAAGGTTGTTCTGTCAATTTTTCATGACAGCAGTAACATGCTTCCACAAGCAAACACAAATTTCAGAAAAAGAATCAAGAAGTTTCATACTCCCTGAAGTGTTCACCTGTTACTAGATTATTCAGGAGAGAATGCTTGCTATTCAAATGGTGAGATGTGAGCCACTTCCTGAAATTCATAATCCAGTCAAAGAAAAACAGTTTACAACTACAGAGACTCAAAGAACAAGTTAATAATGTAACAAAGGTAGTACAGCTCTTGAAAGATGTTGGCTGCAGCCACAGAATATACCAAGAAGCACTAGCCACAGCTATCATCCCAACTCAACAAAACCTTCCAGTATCACAAAGTTTTAGAGACTGTATTTCTCATGCCTTAGGTGCATAAAAAAAATTAAAATTAAATTGATTAATTGGATATTACCAGACTCTTGCATTACAACAGCTAACTTTTATCATTAAAGTATTTCCTAAACATGTAGTATGTTGGAGAACTGCTAAAGAGTGAAACACCTTTCTAAGGAGAAAATTTGGTTGAAACACAAAATTTTAACTTGCTTGATACACACAATTTTATTTCCCATGATGGATTGAAGCATCAGCTATTCCTTTATATTCCTCAAACATTTTTCTTGATGGGTATCCTGCTGCCACACAAATATTTACCTACCTGTCCATCGCTGTCTTTGATAACCAACAGCACAGGCGTGTCTAATCCCATCATTGTCCGATACAAGGTCTTCAAGCTCATGCCATGCTTTGCAGTACTGTAGACAAGAGTCCATGGATAGCCAATAGTTCGTGGTGGAAGAGACTTTGTGAGCTATTAACAAGAAAATGACAACCCTTTATTTGATATATGTTTTATATTTGAAAATGTATTACACATAAATGAAAGCAAATTATGTTCTACTCAACCATTTTTAGGTGGTGTTAAAACCTAAGAATTAAACCTGAAGTTTCACATGTATATTTTCTACTTTTGGTCACTCAAGTAGGTTTCTTTTCCTACCTCTACTAGTGGCCTGCAGAAGAATGATTTATGAACTAAAGAACATGTATTTGTTAAGGTGTCTAAAAGGTTTATCCATATAATTATTCTTGCAAAACAATATTACACGTGCCACCAATGTCTTAGTATTGAGTAAGTAAATCACTCAAGTAAGCAGGTAACAAGCTGAAGGGTAAATGCTGCTTGTTGCCCTGTTCTTTGTGCTTTTCAATCCAAAACTTCAATTAACACATTTGTAATGAAATCACTTTGGACTGGACAGCAACTGCAGCATTTTCACTGATGTTTTCAAGAAAGAATGAAAGCAGGGCAAACATAGACAAGAGCCTATCTGAATACATGGTGCATTCTAAGTTGGGATTTTAAAAAGCACAGTATTTTTTCTACTAATTGTGCTCTGCTTCAACACAGACACACACATGTCTATGGTGCCAGATGGGAGCCACCCAAGGAAACATACTGAGCTGGCAGATAGGCTCACTGAGACACTTCCCATTGTTTACCAGCATTCCAGGACAACTGGGGACGTTGTGATTAGCAAATGTGTCCATTTACAAGACATGGTCTAGGAAGGATCCCAGGAACTACTGGCCTGTCAATATGACCTCAGTGCCTGGGGAGATCACGAAACAGGTCACCTTGAGTGACATCACACTGCATGTGCAGGAAGACCAGGGGATCAGGCCTAGCAGGGTGGGCTCATGAGAGGCAGGTCCTGCTTGGCAAACCTGATTTTCCCCTATGACAAGGTGACCTGCTTGGTGGATGAGGGAAAGGCTGTGAATATTGTCTACCTGGACTTCAGTAAAGCCCTTTGACACCACTTCCCACAGCACTCCCCTGGAGAAACTGGCTGCTCATGGCTTGGAGAGGTGCACTGTTTGGTGGGTAAAAAACCAACTGGATGATCAGGCCCAGAGAGTGGTGGTGAATGGAGTTAAATCCACTTTGTGGCCAGTCACTTGTGGTGTCCCCCAGGGGCTCAGTACTGGGGCCAGGTCTGTTTAATGTCTTTACTAATGAACTGCATGAGGGGATGAAAAGCATCCTCAGTCTGTTTGCAGATTACAACAAGCTGGGCAAAAGTGCTGATCTTGCTGCACGGTATGCAGGCTTTGCAGAGGGGTCTGGACAGTCTGGATTGATGGGCCATGGCCAACAGTACAAGGTTCAATAAGGCTTAGTGGCACATCCTGCACTTGTGTCACAAGAAGTCCCTGCAGCACTACAGGCTGGGAGAAGAGCAGCTGGAAAGAGGAAAAGGACCTAAGGGTGCTGCTTGACAGAGAGCTGTGCATGAGATAGCATGTGCCCAGGTGGCCAAAAATGGAATCATGACTTGTCCCCCTGTACTGAGCCCTGGTGAGGCCTTACCTTTAGTACTGTGTCCTGTTCTGGGCCCCTCACAAAAAAAAAAAAAAAATTGAGATGCTGGTGTGTGTCTGAAGAAAGGCAGTGAAGCTGGTAAAGGGTCTGGGAGCTGGGGTTGCTAAGCCTGGGAAAACAGAGGCTCAGAGGGACCTCATTGCTCTGGCAAGCAGTAGGTTGTAACAGTCAGTCTTTTCTCCCAAAACAGGGCAAGAGAAAATCTCCTCAAGTTGAGCCACTGAAGGTCTGGATTGGATATTAGGAAAAATTTCTCAGTGAAAGAGCTGTCAAGCATTGGAACAAGGTACCTGGGGAAGTGGCTGAGTTACCACCCCTGTTGAAATATTCAAAGGAGGCATAACACATAGCACTTAGGCAAAGGGTTTAGTGGTGGACTTGGCACTGCTGAGGTAACAGTTGGACTCAGTGATCTTAGCCATCTTTTCTAATATATACAGTTCATTTTCTTCTATTTAATATCACACAAGGTCTTCTTACTGATGTGTTTTACACTATAGTCATAGCACTTGTGATACATTAATGTGCAAGAGTAAAAAAAGCATACATTTAAGTCCATACCTTTTCAATTTGTTCTGGCTGTAGTAATTCACTTGGATCACTAAGATTTGGCCGGAATGCTTCAGGCTCCAGGTCTGTTTTGATACTTGTTGCCTGTTTTGAATTGATATCTTCTCTTGTTGTTATCTACAAAAAGAATAGCAGGAAAATAAGTATATGCCATCCTATTAGCAGACAAGATAAAACTTCACAGGTTTAAAATCATGCAGTTATCAATTATGCAAGTCCTTCGAAAGTTTAGAAATCCAAGAGATTTGATCTGCCCGAGATTTCCACTGTTTCTGAGAGCAAACTGGTACCAACTATATAACAGTAACTTACACAGACACCTACTCAGAAGAAAGCTGTGGTTTTATGCTAAAACAACAAACAGTTCTCATACACAGCTGAAGGGCTTCAAATGCTTTTCAGAAGATACCTTAAAAAGTTTTTGCATTTTAATACTGATATAGCATTCTAAGTGTAACTAAAAAAAAATCAGAAAGGAAAATAATTAAAACTTCAACATTGACATTTCTCAGTAGCTTCTGAATCAATACTCTTTTAGAATACGAATAAGAAATTGAATGAGAAATTTTTCAAATATGCAGTAGACATCTGGGAAGACTGCTGCCATACATTGTGAGCAAACCATCTGAATGCAGCCTTAAGAGTAGTGCTGCTCCATAAGCTGATCTTCTGGAGTACTTAGGGGAATCAAAGAAGAAAGAATTGAGAGGGTGGGGTGGGAAAGCAGCAATAATACTTAAGCTGCACAGTGAGTGCTGAGGTCTGGCAAAGACACACTATAGAGAAGGGTCCTGCAGTAATTTAAAATACCTGACCCATATCTACCCTATTGAGTAGAGATGGCAGAGGCCACAAAATTCCTCATCAAATGTAGCTCACAACAGCTTTTTACCCCAGTCAACACTCACTGACACTTCCAAGTTAAAGTGCCAAGTCTTGATAACTAGAATAGCTGAGATCCAAACAGATTTCCATCTATAAATCCAGCTGCAGGGATATTTAAAACTTGCTATGAACAGTGAAATCTGACAGAGGAGTAGGACAAAGTGAGGAAGTTAGTAAGATAAGCCACTGCAGCAAGACTTACTAGAATGTTGAGAGAAAAAAGAAATCTTAAGATTAAGTGCATCTGAAAAATTTATCATCCTAAACCAAGTGTCACTGAAAGCCAGACTGTCCAAATTAAAACCCGAATCCTGAAAATTTCAAGAAAATATCTGCCAAATCCAGTTTGCCACATCCCTCATAGTTTAAACATACAGGACACAACTACAATATTTCACAATATCACCATAGTAAATTTTGGCAAGCTTTTGTAAACTTCCTTAGTTCACAAACAAAAAAAAGCTTCCTTAGTTAATTAAAAAAAAAAGCCAAATCAAAGTAAACTCTGAAATACAGATAGGAATATTTAAACAAATACAGCCACCTGAGCAAAAAAAAAAAGGAAACCTCTCTCGCCTCCCTCAAGAACTACAGAAAAAGTTACTATCACAAACTCTTGTTATTTAAAAATAGGCTTATAAAGTCAACATATCAATATTGGTACAGCAACTCAACTACATATTAATTTTAAACATAAGAAAAGGTCTGCTTGAACTGAGTATCAAGCAAGAAAAAAGCTGAAGATTTCTTTTTTTCAGTGGAAGGTAACAAGAACTTCCAATGTAGACTAAGCACTTATTTCCATACCACAACAAAAAAATGCAATTATCCATATAGCTTCATGTACAAAAAGATGACCTGCATGCTGCTCTGCAAACTGCTATCTCTAAAATGTTATTTCATAGTCCAAGTATGCTCCACCTTAAATGTCTTTCATCACTCATATTACTGCTTCAGCTCCACAGAAGTTCAGCATTGTTCAACTGTAAAGCAGGAAGTTTTTTCCCCTTCTTATACTTTAATTCTGATTGAAGACCACCATGCAAAACATGAATAATTTGGATTCAAGTGGTGTGGGGAATTGAGTTTTTTGGTTTAGAGTTTTTGAGGATTGCGGTATTTTTTGGATGGATTTTTTCCCTTTTCTTTATTATTATTAAAGTAAAGCAGTTTTCTTCTAGGAAGAAAACTACTTTGTAGAAGCAGCCGAAGAGCGTCGGCTCAAAGAAACCTGAGATAAAGCACTCTAGCTTCAAAATTTGCAGATTTATTTCCCGCCGAAGTTGGACAGAGCAGACTGACCTATGGTCAGATTCTAGGGGCTTTCCACGATTGGTAAATGTCACTCAGTCTACACCACATTTGAGCCCACAACTACCAAATGGCCTCAGAGCAGAGTTTATAGGCTACAGCCCAGAACATCAGATTTTTCCCGTCAGCCTAAACCTTGAGTTTGGGCACATCAGGTGAAAGGTATTTGGAAAGAGCTCCTACACTTCCAGAATATTAATACAGGGATTCTCCACCACCACTTGAAAAAACAGAATAGTTCTGTCCTCAAGCAAAACAGCTTTTTTTTTTTTTTCCTTTGCAAGATTTCTGACTTTCCTATAACAGTGCAGCTTTTGGGTTCAAGGTTCATGCTCATTATTGATCCATGTAATTGTACTACTTACAAAACATTTTAAAGTGATTAATTATTGATTATTAAACAATCAAATATCAGAGCTAAGAAAATATTTGCTTTTGTGTAATTAAGTAATAAGTAAAAAAAGCCAAGATCAAAGAAACAAACACAGAAAAAAAAATCAGATTTTCAGCAGCCAAGTACTATAGAAAAACAAAATACTTGATGCTTCTAAGGAAATCTAAGCTATGCTTTCCATCAGTAAGGCACGTATGATGTGCACAGCAGCTAACAATTTCATAACTTTCAAAAAACAATGGAACACCTAAAGAGAATGCAAATATCAGTTTCAATCCATATCCACAGACCTTCAAAACTCCAAACTGATTTCAAAGCACTGTTTTGTATGCATGTCCTTTGCCATGTTGAACTGCCTAAAATACCTGCTTTTATAAAGGGAAAAATACTTACCTATTCCACAGAAGTTGTGAAGCTTCATACTTGCCATGTACCGTAAGATTCTTGATGAAAGATTCCTACATAAAATTAAATACCCATGCAACAAGGTTTTGGATTCTTCACCTGTTTTGCATTCTTTTTAGGAAAGCTAACACAACACACCAGTCTAAAGTTAAAACACAACACTGCAAGTCAAACAGTACTGAGAACAAACTTTCAAATTCTAACAGAAAATTCCTGTGTGAAAAAGGTGGAAGTAGTAATTTCATTGTAAAATTACTGATTCCATCATAGAATTGCACAACTAAATTACATCCAAAACAACGGAATTTTCTGCTGGATCCTTGTAGTGCTGTAGACAAGACAAACCCACTGAGTGCAGGACTTGTCCTGATCCAAGACACTACAAAGAAAGATGTTTTAGTATCTGGAGATGGGGTTTAAACTACTGAAGAGGGCACCTGGAGACGTCTGCAGAGTGTGCGCAGTTCTTCGCTATTTAGAGCATCGATCCTGCGGTGATACTCAGCCACTGACACTACCTGAATATGGAGACAGGAAGACAATAATTCCACTGACAGTTGAAGAAAAGTAAAAAGGTATGAAAGAAAAAACTGGAAGAGAGTAATGAAAGGAAAATGTGCAATGACAACAAACAAACAAGAAGGGCCAAAAGATGTTTGTTTCTGCAAGGACAGTGCACATGTAGGTGATTTTAGACATATGAGTAAACACAGCAAGATTACAAAATAAACACTAAGGGCACTAGCAGTCAGGTATCTCACTGATCTAGGATGAATAAAGAACTGATACAAGAGTGCATAAAGTTCCCAGTATCAGGATGCTAAATGAAAAGTAAATCTGAGTTACATGCCTTGACCCAAACTCTTCAGCCCAAGGTCCTCTCAAACATTCTTTACACTTAGATGAGTGAATCCTGTGAACCTGGTTTGCTTTCCTAGATGAAGACTAGAAGCAAATCTCAGGCTTCTCAATAAGCTCTAACTCTTGTGTCTAGCAGTGTAGATAAAGACAATGTAGCAGGACTACAGTTTAATAACATCCCAATACCACCCAACAATTTCTTTATCCTGGACTTTCTATCCCCCTCCAAAGCTTCTGGAGTTGCTCATCTGTCAACACATTCACTTCAAATGGCATCTCCACTTTGGCAGGAAGTATACAGCCAGAGAGTCTTTAGTCAAAGCTCTAGAACATGCTTCTCTGGTGCAACAAGCTGGCTAAAGGACTACAACAGTCATTTTGATGTAACTAGAGCAAGTAATGTGATTTTGAGAACAACTCAAAATCATCATTGGTATGAAAGCATCTTAAAACAGCTGGTGGAGAGATTAAATGGATGTCCCGTGTAGTAAGAGCATATTAAAAACTTCCAGAGCCTACCACAGTGCAAAGGAAGACAACCACAAGTCCAGCAGCTCCCCATCTACCTGTCCCTACTACAAGGAGTTTGGCCAGATACTCGCCACTGTCCTGAGTACAGAGCTCACAGTCATGCATGACTGGCTCTTGAGCAGCGATGGTTCACTCTACCCCATGCAACTGCAAGGCAAGGAAAAAGGAATACTTGTGACATCCAGCTTTATTACTGAATAATCTGTAATTACTAGCACTCAATTTATTTCCATTATTTTTCTACTATTCTCTTAAAATAGATCACAAATATTGTTGTAAATTGTATTGGCTTGTGCATTCTCAGAGTCAAATAGCTATATATAAAGCTTCAACAGTATTCCACTCAAATGTAAGTGATAGAGTAGTTTTATTCTTTTATTTACTGTGACACTTCATTGCAAATTTACACTGTTCACACCAGCAACTTATAAACGTAATCATGAAAAGCAGTAATGTGAGAACCCTTTAGTCTTATTGCTTCCTTAAGCTACTCCCTACCAGATGTGAAGCAGTAAGTAACTTACAGTAGGCTGTAAATTTGTGGTTATTTAAAGAGATTTTTGAGAGGAAAAGTCTCAGAATCCCTAACACCATTATATAGTTGCTGTTTCACATAGTGGAAATTTAGACAGTTTTATGGGCACTGCCATCTTGCCTTCAACCTCTCAAGCGCATACTTGTCGTCATCCTGCATCTGTGAATTGCTTATCAGCTTTTTAACTCAGAGACTGACCTTTTCATATGCCATGGAGATGCCTTATTTTTCTTGCTTGAGAGAAACATGAATATCTATCCAAGTGTGTACAATATAATAGCTTCTTGGCATGCTGAACCTGTTGCACACTGTCCTATTCCATTTGTTTTGAGAACAAAAGCCTGCCTAATGGCAGACCATCGGTATGCAATGACAAACATCATAAACAGCATGTCATAGAATGTCAAACTAGCCACAGGAAAATTCAAGGAAAACAACCCACACTCTCAAACCCAGAGCTTATTTTAAGTAGACAGTTCATACTAAGTTCTGCAAGCAAACCATGAGACAGTGTCTCAGGTTTATCCACTCATCACTGAGCTAGGCTTCAAATGATTACATTAAGATACTTCAACCTTTCAAGATGTGGCACCTGGCCTTCTATATAATGCCCGTGGTTTAGGCCAATTGCTTCATATTCTCACTCTGCAGTAGACAAGACTACATACTTCTTCATTAAATGAGCTACACAATCTTTAATCACATATGTCTAACCTTACTAGCAACTATATTCAACTTCATTCAGGAATTGAGATCTATATTGCAAACAGACAGCATTTTGTCCCTGCTAGGCTGAAGAACACTGGGTTTGAATGTTAGCAATAACATTAGAAGTTTATTAATCCTTATAACTGGGTTTAATTTACAGTCTGCTTATGTTATTCCCTCTTGCATCAAGATTTCCTCATGTTCCTTCTTTGTAGTCCTATTAATCTTCTAGTCTACTTGACCAAGCTAAATGAACCAATGTTTTCTTCCATCTTCTGCCCCACTCCCTGCACCCTCATCAGCTGTTTTCCTGTGAGTCCAGGACCTACTTCTACCTCACTCTACTTTAAACTTTGATTCTCAAACACAGAAGGTAGTCTTTCATACAGTATGAGAACTACCTAGAAGGCAAGACATTTCATTACTATAAGGTAGATGCAGATTCATATTCATCATACTGGACTGTAGTTTTCAGCACAAAATGCTTCTTTGTAATAAAATTCTTCCATTAAAGTAATTGAGTGAAGGTCTCCCTATATGACTTTGCTATGTGCTTTACTTACTATGCTCTCTTTACTATGGCATATCAGCATCCAGTTTCTGGGGTAACCAAAGCTAATTTCTGAGGATCAGGAAATGTTCCTGAAGGATGCTCTGTTCTCTCTCTAGTTGTTTTCTACTTTGAAAAGAATGTAGGAGAAGAGAAAAACAGGTAAACCTCTTACTGTTAATCTGGGCACTAGTTGAAATAGAGCAAAACAAGGAACATGTTGGCATTCTTCTGGATTGTTAGTGTACTTCAGGGGAAAAGGAGTTCTGCTTAGGGACTTGAAACTGTTTAAGAGGATACAGCACTGGAAGGAGCTGCTGACTCCCTTGAAGGCAGGGAGGCCCCATAGAAAGACCTCAACAAATCAGAAGACTGGGCAATCACCAACCACATGCAGTTCAACAAGGGACAGTTGAAGAGTTACAGGAAGTTGACCATGAGTCAGCAGTGCCCTGGCAGCCAGGAGGGCCAACCCTGTCCTGGGGGACATCAGGCACAGCATCACCAGCCAGGCAAGGGAGGGGACTGTCCAGCTCTGCCCTGCACTGGGGCAGCCTCACCTCCAGTGCTGGGGGCAGTTTTGGGCACACAAGAAAAGACAGCCAGAAAAGTATAAGAGTGTCCAAAGGAGGGCAACAAAGATGGTGAAAGGACTTGAGGGGAAGCTCTATGAGGAGAGGCTGAGGTCACTTGGTCGGTTCAGCCTGGAGGAGACTGAGGGGACATCTCATTGGAGTTACAACTTCCTCGGGAGAGGAAGAAGAGGGCCAGGCACTAATCCCTGCTCTGTGGTGATCCAAGACAGGACCCAAGGAAATGGCCTGAAGCTGTGCCAGGAGAGGTTTAGTTTGGATATCAGAAAAAGGTGGGTATCAGAAAGTGGTTGGACACTGGGACAGGCTCTCCAGGGGAAGTGGTCACAGCACCAGCCTGACAGAGTTCAAGAAGTGTTTGGACAATGCTCTCAGGTACAGTGTGACTCTTAGGGATGGTGCTGTGCAGGGCAAGGAGTTGGACTGGATTATCCTTGTGGGTCCTTTCCAACGCAGCTTATTCTGTGATTCTGTGATTCCAAGTTTGAAAAGACATATATCCTTAGAGATCTAATACTACCTACTGTATTCATACTGGCAGCATTGGTGAAAAAACATGGGGTGAATTTTAGGACTCTGGCACGACTCTTTAACCTTTGATGCTCCACATCATGTATATGCAAGTTAACCACTTAGCAAAACACCAAACAGTTTTAATATTTAATGCAGTAAGTCAAAGATTTGCATACTAATGATTCAAGCCATCAAGAAGCCAAGGATTCCCCCTTTGGAGAAACTCATGTTTTTAAAACTTTTTTTCTGAAAATGTGTCAAAAGTACCTAATTTTTACAAGCTATGCTGGCCACTTGCAGTGAATGAAACCAAAGACAAATTTCCAAACAAAATAGAACATTTTTTGTCCTTCAACAACACACAAGAAAACATAGTCAAAAATTTTTAATGTTCGATCAGCCCCTTCAGCCACCCGTATAGGCATATCATCCTGCTATAGGCAGATGTAAAAAAAAAGCTTTTCACACCAGTGAGGGATTCCTCAGTTTAACAAAGCCACAAGTGACAATCCCCCCCTCCCCCACGGCTGTTTGCTAACAGGGAGGAGCTTTCACTGCTGCCCTCAAAACAAACACAGCTGAACGTTCACAGTTAACGACTGCTGAAACTGTCTCCAACGAGAATGGGAGGGTCTTATCAGAGCTGAACATTGCTTCTGGAAGTTAATGGCAGATAAAGCTTAACGGCATAAATGGCTCTCAAATGGAAGTTATCTATAACCTCGTTACCAATTCAGAATATGAAATAAAAAAACAAGTATTAAGAAAGAACACAACCGGAACAATTTTACTTTGAACCTTAATACTCAGGTATAAGCTCAGGTGAACTGTAAACTTCATAAAAATTAATTCTTGAGATTCAAAAATATTTCAGGCTATTTAATTGAAGAAAAGAACCTCAATGTAGACTTATTAGGACACTTACAAAGTTATTTAGAATACCTTCCAATAAAAAGGTGCCTATGCAAACTGAACGCTGCTATGAATATTACAAGAGAAAACACTAACTTCATTTTTCAGACAAATTTAGTTTTCTCCCATAAATATTAGACTGCTGGAGAGAAGACAATATTGAAGAAGCACTTTGCTCCTGATTATTTGGGACATATTGATTATATCACAAAAATGCATTAATTCATCTGGTTACCACACCAGATAAACAGTCGTAAAGTATAATTTGAAAAAAAACCCAACCTTAAGACTAATTTAACTGGATTCATTTTTAAAGCATGTGGCTGCAAAGCTATTCATTTTCTGCTCTGTGTGGTTTTCAGTCAATCCAGCTCCCTGTCACTCCACCGGTGACAAGGAAGGGAAGAGATGACAGCTGGCCATTTTATGCAGAGAAGGACCACAGAATGGCAGCAGTCCCCTCGTTTGGCTGTCACCACGGTTCTCTCTCTCAGTAGTTTTAAAGCTGTCCCTCTCCAAACTGTTGTGTACACACCAGGATGTTTTCCAGAGCAGGGAAAGAAATGCTGAGTAGGTCACATGACAGCAGCATTCTCCCTGTGACCAGCATTGTCCCCACAGCTTTGCAAAATGAGCTGTTAAATATCTGCCTCGAAGTGCTCTAAGCCCATAGCAACTGTACGAAGCTGTAATTAACATACACTGAAGAGAAACTGAAGTATCTGCAATATCCAGAATAAATGAACTTGAAAAGAATGCAATCAAAGCCTGAAGCACACGAAGTCCTACATCAAGTCTGTAGACCTTAACAAGCTATTTTTTTCAAGATATGAGAAAACAGTCCTAGGAGAGATATGATAATGCCAGCAAGATAACTAAATTTAACATGCAAAACATTAAACAGTTTAGGATGTTTATGCAAAGAACTAAGAATTACATTTAAGAAAATTACTTTCTTAACGAGGCAGGCCAGACAACTTTACTCATTTTCAAATAAAAAAAGATCTGTAGCAATATGAACAATATAACCCAGCTCCCTTGCAAAACTATTTAAGGAAGTTTCAGCACTCGCCAGCAGAAAAACCAGTGGTTCAGCTGGTGAAACCACAGCACCTGGTGCTTGAGCTCAAGCTGCCATTACAAGAGAATGCAGACTGAATGAGGGTTACATCTCAGTTCTGATACTGACCTGCAAAGATCCTCTCAGGTATGACAAGAAAGCATTACACAGGCTTAAAACTAACTGAATCACGGTATGAAAATGTTTGCCTCTTGCGAGAAACAGAAAAAAAGTCAATTAAGGATTAACTTCAGATTCCACAGATCATTAAAAACATACAGGGAAAATGTAAGCCTTTACTACTCACTCGCTTTCTTTTAACTTATAATCAACTTTATCAAAACCTCCTCTGCTACCCTACTTCAACTTTGTCAAAGTACACTAATATTTCATAACTATTAAAAAAGCAAGTAATATAATACCCAATAATTCAATGGAAGAACTATAATCATTGAATTGTTCAGCTTGGAACATACCTTACAGATCATACGGGTCCAACCTCTCTGCCCCTATCATGGGCAGGGAACCTTCCCCTATCCCAGATTACTCCAAGCCTCATCCAGCCTCACCTTCAACATTCCCACGGATGGGAATTCCACAAATTCTCCGAGAAATCTATTCCAGTGCCTCACCACCCTCATAGGAAAGAATTTCTTCGTAGTATCTAATCTAGATCTAGACCTTTCCTTCTTCAGATTAAGGCCATTCCCCTTTATCCTATCACAACATGCCCTTGTGAAAAGTCCCCCTCCAGCTCCCTTACAAGAGAGCCCCTGTAGGTGGGCCATAAGAAGGTCTCCCCAGAGCCTTCTCTCCTCCAGGCTGAACAGTCCCAACTCTCTCACAGCCTGTCTTCACAGCAGAGGTGTCCAGCTGATACCAAGACACAGCCCTTGGGTCAACTTAGCAGCCCTCCTCTGGGCTTGTTCCAAGAGGCCTGCAAGGGACCATCCAGTCATGGCAAAAGCACAAACATGATGCATAAGCCCCCAAATTGCCTAGGGCAACAGGAATGACAAATATCTGTCATTAAAGAAAGGTTCTAGGCTAAGTGGTCTGTATAAGAAGGTACTATATCTCACTTGGGGTTTTTTTGATAAAAATATATAATTGGTCCACTCTATAAACTTAATATGGAAAAGTGATTTTAAAAATATTTTAGTAGTATTACTGAACTGATGCAACCTTGAAATTCTGGCATCCACAGAGAAGTACTAAGTTCTCATCTTTCACATATAAGCCCCTATTATTATACCTTTATATTTGCCATAGAAATACAGGCATTAGCTTACCAAATAAAGTTAACCAGTAACTCAAAACATCAGAAGTTGTGCAAGTCTCAAACAATTCAAGCTATTAAAACCAACATTTGAATTCTCTTTGCATGCTAATGACTTGAAAATATAAAAGCCAAGTCAGTTTTCATTGGTTTTGTCCCTTTTGGCTATGCTGCCTATCCAAGCTGTGCAAAGCACAGACAGGCATTCCCAAAGATGGCAATCCACCTTTTGTTCTCTTGCATTGTCTGATGTCTTTTGTCAGAAATACTTTTACAGGAAGAACCATTGCCTGCATTTTTGACATTTTAGAAACTTACTGGTATCTCTTGTATTGCCATAAAATAAAGAGACGGCAAATACCAAACATTTACTAAAACGTGGGAGGCTGACATTCCTGGCTCTTTAACGGGGGAGCAGAACACACAAATTAGTCACCAAATTTTTGACCTCTTATCCTGGGAAAGTACAAAACCCATTCAATGCTCAGCTCGAATTAACAGTATGGTCAGGAAAGTAACAAAGGCCATTCTGGCAAATAATCCAGGGCAACTTAGTTGCTTCAAGCTAGCATTTTTGTTTTATTGTATCACTTAATTTAGACCAGCAACTGTTATTTCATGTCAGATGAGCCTTCTTCCAAATTCAGAACAACCACTAATGAGAGATTCAGTCAGAAACCTGTACATTTCATATGCTGCCTGTCTCCTTAATATTCTTTCCACTGGTCTTGCATAACAGAAATAATTATCCCAATACTCCTTCCTTTCTGTAAAAAGACTACTCTTGCATATTAGGTTTATGAACCCTCATTGAAGAAAAACCCAGCTTCAAGAATAGAGCTTGTCTTATCAACATAGCAACATTTTAAAAGTATCCCCATCTGTAGATACTTCTGTACCGTCTTTCCAATTTGACTTTTTTACATGTTAAAATAACCTGTTCTCTAACTCTCTCACAGCAAGGTTGATCCTCATTCTCACAGAGTCTTCTTCAGTTCAAACTGTCCTTAAAAACTGGTAAGTATTGTTTTTATAACATAGACTCTGGCTAAAGTTCAGTATTGGTCCAAAGGGAAACAATCATAACAAGAGACACTACTTTTTTAAATATCTGTACACGTCATAGCTATTTATGTATCCAGATACACATTAGAAAACACATTCTTTGTAAACTGAACTTCAGATAGTTTTTACACTGCTACAGGGTATGCTAGAATAACATTTCAGTTCATTTAAGTATTATATCTCCATTTTACTCCACTACCACAGAGGAAAATTAAGAGCCTATTACTTCAAAAATGGGTTGTTATTTAAGAACACACATTTTATAGAACCATTTGCTGCAACAAGTCAATTTCATATTTTGCAAGTATCCTGGCTAAAAATAAACATAAAAGCAATAAAAAACATAAAAGATAAAGAATAAAAACCTGTTCATAAAATAAATAAAAAAAAAACAACTCAACAGCACTTTGAAGGAATTATGCTTCAAAACCCAGTAAGATGTAATTCTTAAGAAGTAGATTCTCCTGTTACAAGGAGAGTCTAAATGAAAACTATCATGCAAATCTACAGTGGGCAACGGCACAGTAAATTGTGGAGATAATTTCTCACCTATCCCCAAAATGTTGTTTTGCAAGTCTCACTTGAAAAACCTTTTTCTTTAGATACTACTACATACTAAATAGTACTACAAAAAGTCTGTTTGGGGAAAACAACACTGAAAAAAACTCAGTTCCTTTCATCAATCTAATAATATGCTGCAAAGCCAGTGTTTTTGCTTCCTCCCCTTCACTATAAACATGAGAATGGGACTACAGCAGACTCAAGTCCATGAATTTAGAAGTATTATCAGACCTTTATATGGTTGACTGACTTCTGAGAAGGCAATGGTAAGTCAGGAAATTTACACTTCTCTAATCGTATGTCCACACAAACTCTTGTTCTTGGTACTTAGCTATAAAGCACATTTTTTATGAAAAAGTGCATTACTTCAAGGGAAAAGAAAGGAAAAAAAACCCACCTTAAAACTACTGAATCTCTTTATGCTCAAAGTAGTTTTTCTTATCTAATGCCAATAGAATATCAGTAATTAGGTTATGTTCCAAAGGTAATGAAAATTTGTGACTTATCATCCTGTTTACACATTCAAAATTCAAACTTTCAGAAACTGTCTCTGCACTACAACATTTAAAGACCGCAATAACAGACACAAACATACTACACTGAAAATTACCAGAGTGCATTTACGATTAACTGGCTGGTGCTTCCTTCCCTTCTTCCCATACCAGAGACGAGACATTTCCCTTCTAAAAATAAAATCAGGCTAAAAAAAGAAATGAAACAAAAAACATGGTTCAAGGCTGCTCGAAAGCATTCTGTGTACCTGCTGTCAGTGGCAGGCACAGGCAGAGCCCCACGACGCCGTGACAGGAGAGTTTGCTGGACGCTCACATTTGACTGACAAGGCAGGGAGCAAATGAGCGAGGGTTCAGCAGGGGGATGTATCGCAAATGATGACGATACACAAGGAGGAAGGCTTCCTGTGCTCAAGCGTGGTTGCAGAGCACTAGTTTGTTGAAAGGCAAAAATATTTAAAGAAACAGAACTTAATTGTTTATACACAATATTGAGGGACACAAAAATAATCCCCAAGAACAGTTTGCAATATTCTGTAACGAGGCAATTGTTCACAAACAGTTTCTAATGGTGAAATATTTGCATTTAATATTAAACTAGCAGTTTGTCTTCGTTATGCTGACAACCTTATGTAAACCCTGCCAGTCATTTGTTAGAGCCCAGAACCAGTTAGAAGAGTGGTCAGTGAAGATTTAAAATATTATTTTTTAAAAAAAGGGGGGTTTTAAGCATTTGGAAACTGTTAGCCTTGCAGCCTTTCCAGTTTGTAATCTATAAGAAGAAAATGAATCCTTTTGTCTATAAGCTAGATTTGCTGTATGGGTTAAATGCTAGTCCCAGCAAGAAAGTATTTTTGGAATCGTGATTATTTCTCTCCCTTAACGAAGGATGTTTATTTAAACGGGCATGTGGAATAGCAAAAAAGCATGACAACCCTGCAAGAATCTCCTTGTAGTAGCACTTGCAGTCTTTCTACCCCACACTCGAAATGAAAACACCTCCCTGCCCCCCATAACACCCTGAAAACAAAAAACAACCACCAAAAAAAACCTCCACATCACTCATGCTCCAAGTTCTGTGTGAAAGCACTAAATAGGCCATGGCAGCAACAGAACAACATTAAATCATTGTTCACTCAGGCTGTTGGCTGTGATGTAAAAGCAAAGACATCCAAGCAGAGAAAACCAGGACCAAAACTTGTATTTTACTGCAAACTATGCATTGGAAAACCTCACCTTGAACTAGTGTCTAACATTCTGATGGATAAAACATTTTTCTTTTCAGTAAAACGTTTTTTGAGAGCTGGCATCGCTAAAAGTAAATTTGTTCTAACTTATCAGAACTATTAAAGTGGCAAATCAAAAACATTTTTATCATTGGAACACTGAAGCTGGGATTTAGGAAATTCAAATATTTAACAATGATTTGACTACACATATAGTCAAATGGTGCATGATTCCAAAAAGAAGCCATATGCCTATTTATGTGCTCGAGTTTTTTTGTTTGATTTTATTTTCAAATAAGTGAACTAATACTGAGGGTTACAACAAGAATAAAATCCAGAAACCCTTTAAACTGTTTCAAATGAGTTATCATCAATATAAAAATGTAATACAAGCTACAGACATCACCTCCTTTCTCTCCAAGTCTGGGAAATCTTAAAGAAAGGAAGACTATGCAGCAAAAGTATTTCAAACTTTCTCTAGAAATGAAACCTTTAAGGCAGAAAGCAAAAGCTAAGGATACAACTTGACTCTTCCACAGCCGACTTTATCAGTCATCTTTTCCCTGCCCTTCAGGAAAAAAAAAATAATAATCTTCCCTAACATGAGCCAATATGTTGTTTCTCAAAAGGGAAGGAAAAAAGAATCTGACGAACTGAATCCTTTTTTGTCTTGAAATATTTAATCTTAAACAACTCTAACAATTTGCTCAAAAGTTTCAAGCTTCTCTCTGAATAAAAATGACTTTTCACAGAGCTTCTCAAAAGGATTTTGAAAACTTGCTGAAAGGAAAAGAGAGCAATAAAATTCTGTTCGATCTGACAATTCACTTTTTCACTTTATTACAGCTGCAAAGTTTAATGGGAATGAATGCACAAGTGTTTTGCTGCTGAGTCCTGCCCCCTTGAGCTGGCAGCTGCCCTCAGCTGGGAGCATCTGCTGCAGAGGGAGGGCAGGAGAATCTGAGCAGCACCAAGACTCAGCACACTCAGCAAAGTGGCAAAACTTGTCACTTGTGACAGTCTCCACCCCAGCCACAGAAAGAACACCACACAAGAAATCTGACCCCAGTAGCAACACTTAGTTAAAGATTAATAAACTGCCCTTTCATTTTTTCATGCATTTGGGGATTACAGTACTGATCTCTTAATTGGAATCAGAATCTCATATCTTCTTGTAATAAATGTAGGCCTTGCCATCAGTGTTCTTAATAAAAGATTCTAGTGAGGAACACCAGCTCACACATGACATCTGTGCAGAGCAGCAGCAAACACTTAAGAACATCCACCTATTTCCTACATAGGCAATGGAGCAACAGAAAATGTATCTAATTACACTGAAAGATAATCTTGTTATTGTCATTGTTAATTCACAACTAAGATAAAGATCTCTGCACAATCAATGTGCTTAGTACTTTTAGCAATTTCACCTCACAATGTCGTTTCTTCTAATAAACTAACCTGCCTCAAAAAAATACTCAAGCAGCAGCAGAGGAAAAAGAGAGGGACAACAAATAAATAAAGGTACAACTTAAGCAATGTCTTATTTACACTCCAAACCAATTACCTGGTTTACACCTTTTGCCATTCCAGATTTCAAGTTACCAGATGACAAGATTTCATAATGCTGAAACAGGGCAGTAAGCATAGTAACCCTCAGCTTCAGTAGGAAGACTGGACACCGGGTTTGGAAGAAGGTTTTTGTAGCTGGATAAGATGGAACTATTTTGTTTCACATAGTCACTAATAATGTCCTGATACCATAACAACAGAAAAGTCATGACACAGAATTCTACAATCCCTACATTTAATATTCATGTTTTTTGAGTGAGGTTACATTGGTAGAAAATATATTTCCCGTGCTCATCCATCTTAGGAGATAGAGGTTAGCCCAAAAGGATAACAGGGCAGGCAAGGGAGCATAATTCACTCATTTTATTTACAACTTGCTGTTGATTCTACATGAATAAGTGTCAAATTCAGGAGTAATGAAGTTAGAATGCAGTTGAAATAAATAAAAAATCAGGTAATGGCTTTACACAAAATTACTACTCAGTCTTCTAGAACAAGTGAGTCTTTGTGAAAATTGTTGCAAGTGAAGCTAACATGGGATTACAGCTAAGTAAGGTCCGATCCCTTTTCCCTTTACAGGTACAAGCAACATTAAAATATTACAAAAAACTGTCTCCTCTAGTGTAAACACAACATGGACTGGCACAACTTCTTAGTTGGCTGAGAAGGTTTCCATAAGAAAGGAAGTCTAATTTGAGAAGTCATCCTTTGTTTCCTGTCAACAACTTAGGGAAAGGGAGGGGGGAAAAAAAGAAAGTATTTTTCCATCACGAAGTTTTCCTGAGGATTTTCAAAGCTATGCTGAGAGCCATTAAGAATCTCAAAAGCACAACCTTTTTAGCTGAATGGCTCTGCTCTAACTCTTAGCAGAGAGGCCATCCCAGATACCTCTCTCTATTAGATACATGAAATAGCCATCAACTACAATTGCACATTCATGATTCCAACTAAAGAACAGCTCTAAGCCACCAAAACCTCTTAATTTCGTCTTATAAACAGACTTGAAATAGATTAAGTAGTGGCAACAAATACAGCAAAACAAGAACTATCCTAAGGCATGAAGTTGAGAGACAGTATAATATCACTCAAGTTAATTGCAAAAGCAAGAATGAAAGTTACCAATCTCTGCAAAGAGCATTGGATTATGTAAAAAGACACCAGAGTCCCTTTCTCCAACCACAAAAATTTACAGAAACATTTGTACTACAGCACATGACTGCTAGAATTTAAGAGATTCATCCTCCAATACATAAGCAAGGCCCATTAAACATTCTGTGGTAATGCACAGTGCATAGTGACACATCCAACTTCTTAACTGACAATACACAATGTAAAAGCTAAATAACCATCTAGCTTGTATATCCAATTCATTATCATAAAGAGACAGTCTTTCCAGAAACATATGGGAAAAAATATTCTTATTCTGAAGACTGTTAGCATGGTGCATCTTTACACATTCTGTGCAATGTTTCATTCAAGAAGCCTACAACTTTCAGGCTTCCTCTTCCCTCTGCTGATCCAGTATTATCCAGCTCGTCATACAGCATTATGTTCATATCACATTTTAAAATGTAAGACACAACAAGCAGATGTTGCACCAGCATCCAAGCACTGAAGTATACAGCAGAGAACAGAAACAAATTTATAGAAGGAACATGATTAAGAATACAAAAACTTAAGACAGCAGTGCATTCTAACTGCAATATCCACTTTAATATAGAAATGTTGTAGGTTCCAGTCCAGATCCATTGAAGAACTTAATATCTGAAAACGGTTTCAAGATTGGGATAATACCGGACATAGGTGCTTTTCTAACCAGGAGACAATCACTGTTTGTGACCTTCACATTTCCACAAATACACAGAAATTGAATTCTGAGACACTCCAGAAGTTACAGCTTTGGTAACGTTGGATTGCTGAGTGTCCATGTCAAATACCATTTCAAGAAGACAGAAGTTTAATTCCAACTAATGGTTTGATCTAGTAAGCATTTTCAAACCACATCTTAAGTTCTAACTGAAATTCAGTTGAACAAGTGAGTACAATGCTTTCTAGAAGCATTGTATCCATATTTTCTACAGACATTCAATAGGCAAAAGCAAAGGTAATTACTGTGAAATGGAAGTTCAGAATATGATCTACCATGTCTAGGAAAGTATTTGCAAATATCTATCAACTCGAGCTTCATTTTGGAAATTAACTTCTAGACAGTTTTAAATCAAACTAATTTTCTGTATTTCCACCACAATGAACAAGTTCATGAAAAAAAATGAAACCGATGAGCTTCCAACCACTAAGACCAGTTTGTGGGTCCTAAGACAAGAAATTGCCTTTTTTCAAATATATTGTGAATAAGTATTTAGATTTACACGGACATTAAGAATGACTCAATCTTGAATTACAGCAATGAGATCAAATTATGGGGAAGAGAAAGGAAGAACCAATGCTTTAAACAAAACTACTCTAATGTAGAGCAATTCAAGTGTTTCCTTAACAGATTTCAGGTTTAAATAGGCACCTACTATATGCACAACTTGAACTTAAAAAGGAAACAAGATTAGAACATAAGTACCAATGGAAATTGTTTCTGAGACACAGCACAACAAAGGAGTCAGCTTGCCATGTTTAGATGCAGTATAGACTGTGCTTCGGAGAATGAGTTTGTTTATTAACGCATAACAGTATTCATCATTTGTGCTAACAGATACAGAAAGCCATTAGCACTTGAACTTAGACACATAAAGTAAAAAGAAAACATGATAAATATATTTTAAATATATTTTATACCATGATAAATACGTTTTTATAGCTCAGTACAGATGGTAAAAAAACCAGCACCAAAACAACCCCAAAACGCAGCCAAAATAAAAAAAAAAAACCAACATCCCCACACAATTCAAAACACCCTCCTCCTTGGTGTAGGCCCATTCACTCAAATACAAAAGAAAAGAGATATTTGGAGAAAGAAAAAAAAAAAAAAAAAAAAAAAAAAGAAAGGGATAAC
>VWZU01004857.1:975288-1021056 GCA_013397095.1 Sterrhoptilus dennistouni
GATGGGAATAGCACAACTGAGAACTTAGCATCACAGTTCCACTTCTTAGGTAGTATAATAAATAAAGTTATTGCCTATTCATTTCTAGAGGATACCAGAGAGACAATTCTTCTGCATGGGCTGATCTTAAGTGAAAAAGTATCCTTTTTTATAAGGCTTTACAAATGACACAGGTAGGGGCATCTCTGGAAGACTGATACTGAGCGTAACATCCGCAACAGCAGCTGCATGGTGCCTCAGACAGATTGTTTCAAGCTCTAACTGTGAATTAGTCACCTTTACTGATGGTAACATTAGACAGCAGTCGATTCATAGTTATTTGTAGTAAGTTAGTTATCTATCAAGGGTGCAACACAAAAGGAGAAAATTAAAGGATTCGCTGGACTTTTTTCTCACACCATGTACAATGCAGTATTTGATCAAGGTAGAAGCAAGCAGACAAAAACTGAAATTCAAGTAAGAGTTTGGTCCCATTGATTGATAAACTTAATAAACCAACACCTACTCCTTGTTTCATGTTACTGATCTTTGCCTTTGCTTTTTACTTCTTCCCATAATTTCTTTCCCACTAAACAAGCATAGAGTTTCTCAAAATCTGTTGATAAAAACCTGTACCTGAATGTATTGACAGAACTAGCAAAGAAACAAAAGCTGCTTCAGAGCACCACATCTGGGTTACCCATTAATCCTCTTCCCTGTTGTTCTGATTTTAAGATACTGTAGAACAGCAAGGAAAAGAAAGGAACTACTTTGGAAAAGAAAGGTACTCCACTACCTTCATCCTTTGGTAGATCAACACTACTTTGTCATGTATTTCCACCTCCCTTCCATCCAGAGATCCCCCTTCCTTGTGATCTGAAAAAGCCAGTCTGTTTTTCAGCCAAATACCAAGCTTCAATTATATCGTTCACCTGCTGGTTTAGATTGCACCTGGAGCACAAACTGACAGAAGAAAAGCTTATTGTCTTGAAGGAAGGAAGTATATTGATTGAAAATAATGACTGAAATTCAGTGGAAATAATGAGTATGACAATAGCAGCTACAATTCCCTGTATTTACTCATATTTTCTAGCATACGTGTTGAAAGTCACTAAAATGCAGTTTTATGTAGTGACAGCTCAGACCATCCAGTACTGTCAAACATTTCTGAATAGAAAGTTTTTAAGAGTTTTCAGATTTGTGCTAAAGGTCAGTCATAGGAAGGCATATTACTCAAAATGCACAAAAGACCGCATTAGCATATTTCTTGTACTTGCAAAACATTTTTTTATAAAATTCACTAATCGCATTAATGTGTAAATCCAGAAAATTATTTGATAATATTAAGAGAACCAAGCTTGACAATTCAGCATAACACATAGAAATTACAGCATTTTTGAAATGTTTCCTATGACTATTTCCAGAGAAGACCTAAATACAGGCTTAAGGTGTGGCCTCATTCTGTGGTAAATAACTTGAAGATTTTAATACTTGCCAAAAATGTATTGCCTCAACTACTTCCAGAAATACCTTCTAAAATCTACCACATTCCATTATGAAAAAAATCCTTTTCACTATATTCTGTGGAAATTATTCTACAGTTATATTCGGGTGCTAAATTACTGAAGAGCTCACTGAAACAGAGATATACTGTGCTTTAAAACACAGTATAGATCATGATCCACTCATCCCCACGCTCCAAAAGGCCAAATTTTAAAAGTCCAAATACTTACAAAGGCTTTGAGTAAGAGTTAATACTAAAAAACACTGGTAGCAAAAACTGAAGCAATACATATACTGAAAATATGAAAGTTAAAAAGATATGTTTTTATTATACTAATTTCAATGTCTCAAAGCAAAAATGCTTCATGCAAAATCACCGAGTTGCAGGGAATGCTTCGCAGCCATGGCCTAATACTTCAACTCGCTACGTTTCAACTCTGAATTCCAAGTTCTAAGGTTCTGGAAGTTTTAGAGGTTCTAAGGTTTTGGAGCTAAACAGAAAACTACTACCTGTAGTTAGACTATTGCTGCTCTTTAAAATTTCTTTTATGCTTTACATAAAACAGTGTAGACTTCCTTAATTTCAACATGTTCCACTGCAGGGTAGGGGGAAGAAAAACAAAAGACATCTTACAGTCAGAGATTGCAATTGCTGTCGAAAGACTCAGATTAAACACTGCTGATGGGATACTTCTACAATATTTATATATATATATGACAAGAACCATCAAACTTTTGACCAACACTTGAATGTACAAGACTAGAAGTGCTTTAACTGCATGTACATTACAAAACAAAACCATGTAGACGTGTAAAGATGTGTCCATAGAAACATAGTGGACACAGATTCACATGAGAGAAATGTGCTCATTATTAAAAAAAAAAAAAATGAAGATATAGTTTCAGTTACAATATATTTCTAAAATACACTCAACAGCATCTTAATGCATGAATAAGTTACAACTGAAAATTTAATTACTAAATTATTGAAAAGACATGTCATTAATAGCTGTTCTTTTCCTCTGTTGTTGTCCCATCCCTTTTTTAGAGTCTTACTAATAAATACTGCCCACTCTAGATTCAGGAATAAGAAACATCAGTTTATGAGACTGAAAATTAAGTCTGCTTCACCAAAATGCCAACTTTGTTGATGTACTCACATTCCTTACCCCAGGAGTTTTAAGTTACAATTTGCTCCACATAAAAATGATTTGGAATTGTGAAATGTTGCCCTGATCTGATGTTAGAGCAAAGCATTTGAATGGCATAAATTGAACAGCCATGATTATGACAATCGGACTAATAAAGTGCTTTGTTTTTCCTCTTGGAAAATATATAGTACTACTTTAATATATTATTATGAATGTATTAAAAAAAATCTTTGATACTGTTCTTCCTTACCTCCCATTCTTTAGCAGCATCTTCAGTACTTGATTCTTCACTAGTTTCAGGCTCTTCTTTCTTTTTTACCACTATAAATCCAGGTTCCCGAAGAGACTCCCCAGTATCTTCTGCATATATTTCTGGACTCCACTGGATAAAGAAGACATACAAGTGATCTGTCCTAGAAAAGTAAAGTTACAACAAAGAAAAGAAAAATAAAGTAAGTCTGATCTTTTTGGTCATGTCTAATAATATTAAGTATTTAAGGTTAAAATAAAAATACTGTTTCATATTTTACTAGACATTAGAGACACATTTGGAAAAAAAAACTAGTTCTGTGGGGTTTTAAAATTTTTTTAAATATATGAAGCTCACTCTGGAGAAAAAAAAAAAAAACCAGGAAACAAGCTTGCAATGGATTAGCTGTGATTTCATATACAAGTATGGTTTTTCAACCACTTCTGTCCCTTTGGATACCACTGCTTAAAATTGAAGTAACGCCCCAAAAAAACCAACCCACTAAGACTTTTTTATCTTATTTAGAGAGTTACACAAAACCAAACAAAATTAGAATTTAAAAAATGTCTGTTTCCCCCACTCCTGAAGAACAGCTGACCACTTCCAAGACATAATCAGAATTATACAAATTGTGGGAAGTACAACTGATGCGAGAGAATATGGCTGAAAGCATGCACATGGTATATATAAATCATAAAATCAAACTACAGACTATTCTAACCACAGTAAGTATCAAGATTCAAAGTTACCTCTTCTTAAGTTACGTGCCACAAATAGCACTGTTCTCCAGTTTAGAGGAGCAAAATCACCCAAATTCACAGGAGGAAGTTATCTGCAATCCTAACAGATGTCAGTCTATCCTGTATTTGCTGCAGGTGCACAGACAGAGCACTTAGGAAAAGGACTTGCCATACATCCACTAGTATCTCTTGATCACGGAAAAGAGATTCAGAGCTAGAGCACCATGGCTCTGGTTACAAGAGTGAATATTCCTTATGTCTTTCTTCAGAAATATTTGCTATATCTGCACACTGTATTAGCATGAAGAATAGTATTTGAGCCTTTTTTTTTCCCTCCCTTCCTTAATAATCCTTGAAAAACTGAACACTTGAAGAACAGCAAGAGATACAGGACTAGAAAGTTTCTCAAAAGTGCTGTTATATTTTTCACGTGCCTCTGCCTAAAAGAATGCTGAATGTAGTAACAGCCTCTGAACAGGATAAGTTATCTTAAGTCACCCTTGTTAAGACTGAGGTTCATGAATAACAATGATGAAAGAAAAAAAAAAAAAAAAAAGGGCAAATCCTTTTCTGGCAGTAGGAAAGCATAAAACATTCTGGATGCATAAGGTTAGGTAAATTCTATAACAGAAGTCCAAACAAGAAGTGCAGACTCCTCATGCACTGAATGAGGCATCAATTTTAAGTTGCCATACAAAGTTTTTTTTTAAGTCCCAATTTTAACTTCCCAAGAACTTTGAGTTATGTATAACAGTTAAAAAACAGAATCTGAAACTTGATGTTTAAGGAACTCTTAGACACTCCTTCCCAGACTTGCTCCTTTGAGACAAAGAACACTGAAATAAAGCTGGTTTGTCAGATACCTACTTTTCTCTCTTTCTTCCTACTCGGTGACAAAGACAACTGGATTGGCATTAAGTATTTTCACCTATGCAGAGTAGCACTCAGCAGGGTTAACACCCCACTATGAGGACATAGCTTTTTCTTTACCAAAAACACAGGACACCCATTGAATGACTAAAGAATTGGTACTGATAGTACACTGCCCCAATCAGTTAGAGACACCCTTCACAGATGAAATAATTTCCAAAGAGATCAGTACAGACTGCAAAATAAGAACCGTGTCTTCCAAAATAGGCGATCAATTCTGCTTTATGCTGAAGGTAAGTGTTTGCTACATTAGAAAATGAATCAAAGAGACGTAATCATTTTAATCAACTAATCTAGACATCATTGCCACATATGAAACATTTATCTGTTTTCAAATTAAATACCGTACTACTGGAACATGCAGATTTGAGTTGACTGTAACCATAAGAGAACTCCCGGCCCAGACAGGATTAACAACAGTAGAATTAGTGGCACAGACCTTTGACTCAAGACTTTGCTTCCTCTCTACCATTTAAGAGGTAGCAGGGTGATGCTTAAAAGCAGGTTTGAGATGCACTACCATAGACTCAATTCTATCTGTTGGATAAGTATATTAATATTTTGATGTGATTTCAGTCCATCACATATTTCCATCCACAGTGGACATGAGAAAAAAAGATACTGCCTTTCTTGTTGCAGTCCATTTCAGTATAAAAAATTTTATGACTGTAATCAACCTTTTCTCCTTTAGATTAAAGAACCCCACTTACTTCTAATTTTCCTTATAAGTTACACATTCTAGGCATTAAACAGTCTTGCTGTTTTCCTCTGGACACTCTCCTCCAATTGATCCATATCTGTCCTCAACTGCAGTGCCCCAAGTGGACATTCTATGCCATTCAGCTCAAAAGAAAAGATGGAAAAGTGACTCGATCATTGAGGGCAGGTATTTATACCAGATGATAACTGATAGTTTTTTGTTTCTTTCTTTTCTCCCCACTCTTTGACAAGGATGCTAACACCCCCAAAAAACACTTTTGGGTTGAGAAGAAGTCACAGTTTCCTAGCAGTAAAGATCATTTCAGAATACAAGATTGTACCAGTGAATGAACATGAACATCTCATGTCTTTGAACGAGTTCAACAGATTTAGGTAATTTTCCAGTAGACATGCTTAAGTTGGTTCATGCAAAGGTTTTATGTTCCATATACAAAGACAGGACAAAAGAACCCCAGCTAGCTATTCTGAACTCAGAGAGGATTTTTAGGAAGTTCCCCAATAATGGGAAGCCCCAGATGACAAAACTTTGGTGCAGAACTTATGTCCTCCATCAGACGCTACTTGAATCTTTCATTATTTACTTGCTACAAACAAAAAACCTAAATAATATAACGAGAAACTACTTTCCAAACTTTCAAGTACCTGAAGTAAATCAGCAAAATGTCAGTAAGGTATTGAGGTACTCCAATGGCAAATACAATACAAGCCAATCAACAACATCCTCAGACACTGACCCTTTTTTGTGACTAGAGAGATACAGTCACTGCAAAATTTTGAATGGTGCAGAAAAAATAAAAAGCTCAAACACCTACTGGCAACGGCTGATTTTTACAGCTTCCCTCTGTCTTACCTTTCTTGTGGAACAGCAAACCAGTACTCATGTTTTTTGTCCCTTTGTGCGTACTGCTGCATTGTCGCGCTTGCTTGAGAAACAAACGTTTTCCTCATGGGTTTTCCAACCCTGAGACACAGAAACTTGTGGGATCGATGTCGTCTTTTTTCTTTCACAACAGAAGACCCTATTAATAAAGACAAAGTAAGCTGTCTACAATGTACTAAAGAGCTTAATAAAATATTAACTAATTTCATATTAGACAAATGAGAGATATAGGACATTTATATAAGTAATGGGAGATGGGATAAGATAAATAGTAATAATAACCTGCCCTTTCTTGTTATGAAAATCACATCAACAGAATTAACTTCAGAGTACAACACACTAAATAATTCTAGCACTCATTTCTGCTTCCAGCTACAGATCACATTATTCCAACATTTCATCCATGCTTGGAAGTACCCAGAAGGTATTCTTGATGCATACTCTCAACACTGAATCACCTCTGTCCCACTATTAACAGCTATCCCACAGACATGAAAAAGATACTGTGTTAAATACGTGTCTTGGCTTGATTCATACGTGTCAGAGCTGTTTGTTAGTTACTTGTCATTTACAAGGGAAAACATCCTGGCCCTACTGACACAAGATTAAAATGAATTTAAATTTGTTAGCTACATCAAACATCTCAATGGTATGAACACTACCTCAGGATGAAATGTACTGGATGTTGCAGTACAGGATTTTCCTCTCTTCTAGTATATTCAATTGAACTAATAGAATTATATGATTACCCTCGAGGTCTGAATTGTCAAGTCAGCAAAGGTAAAGGAAGAAGCCTTCTTAAAATTGTTTCTTTACTAGATTATTTGCCAAATCCTCCAGCCACAAGGTATTTTTTTAATGCAAGAAAGGAAAATGTAAATTTAAGAGTTATTATGATCAGTTACGATAATAAAGGGTTTATCCTAGCTCTGGTATTACATGTACATACAGTGAAGTTTCAATTTCCCAAGACACATCTTTTCTTTATACCTGAAATTCTTTGGAGTCTGTGCAGTCCACAGATCCACTAAGCACAGAAAACACTACCTTTTTGCCCTATAAACACTCCAGCTATATTTTCTCAATGGGATTTTCACCATGAAGTTTAGAACAGCACTGTTCCACAAAAGATAATTTTTTTTTCTAGTAACTATTTAAACTAGTGTGCCTCCTAATTTTCACTCATGTTTTCAGTCAACATTTTAGAATTATACCTGCAGCATACAGTATAGTAAATTAGCCATTATAACATGCATTATTTGGAAGTATTTTATTAACATGTAAGCTCAAAGGTAAATTGTCAGATTGAAAAAATAAACACTAAGAAGAAACAAAAATAAACAAAAAAAATCCTGTTTCATAGGACTGGCATGCAAACTCTGTGACAGTGCTCCATAAATACTCTTCAAATGATCTGGCATTTGCAATTTTGGTCCTTCAGAGGGACCAGATGAGAACTTCCCTGAGCTCAGAGAAGTGGGATTATGGTTCCAGCTATCAGATAAAATAAAAACAAACAATTTATCCCTGCCCCAAGTCTCAATAAGACTACTTCAGATACTTTTTTTTAGTGAGTCCTCCAATATCTTCTTGCATATGTGATACAGAATTACTGAGAAAAGATTTCAGCAATGGCTACTGTGTCTCATGCTTCTTGTCTTTCCTGTCAATCTCTGCCAATATTCAGCTAAGCAGCAAGTATTTTGACTAGCCACCACTAATGATATTTTAGCTTGTTTATACACACACAAAATTATAGACATTTACAAGTTCTCCAAAGTAACAACCACATCTAGTTTTATTTCAGTCCTGCGCTTAACAAAGGTGTCTGCAAAAACAGAAGTTCCAGTAATAAAAAAAATAAAAGTAGATACAAGATGGACCTTTTTAGTTATTCTAGTCTACTTGTAAGTATCTACTTGCATTGTATCACCTGTTCAACATTCAGAACAAACATTCAGATCATTAATTCCAAACTCAAATATCTGACCTCTGCAAAGTTCAAAAAACAGGAGTTCTCAAAACCTAAATTCTCAAAACTGCCACAAAAAGAAAAAAAATTCAACTAAGTTCCTACTGTATAAAAGAGACCAAAAATACTGTCTAGGTAAGTTGTTGATCCAAAACTCATAGTATGACTACTTCAGAGTTTTATTTTGAGAAAGGCTACTTGAAAGTGTTTACTATATTGCAAATTTTAAATGACCTGGTGTTTTTAGTGACCTAGTGTTAATAGATGTCATATTCAGTCTGATGCTTTTACAGCAGATCTATGCTTTCACCTCGGTTCTGTTTCATCATGCCTGTAGTAGTTTCACCAAATCTATCTAGGTTTAGAAATATTACTTTATAATTTACTTGTTTATTTGCATCCCACTAATAAAACATGCCAGAATAACAAAGGTACTAATTCCTACTGAAGTTGGACTGAATTGGTACAAATCCTCCAAAATGATCTTGTGCTTTCTGCATTTTTTTCTTTGTACTTTACCCCATCAACCTTGAGTGAGGCAGCAGCACTATGTGCATATAAGGTCTCTAGACAGCACTCTTCTGTAGGACTGTATGCAGACACTTTTTTGGTTATATATATATGTATTTACTCTGCAAATATACAGATCACATAACACACAAATAACCTGCAGTCATACAATGATACAATCTTACAGAAAACCAAAACTAAAGCTTTTAATACAACTGAGTTACAAGTATTCATTGGTAAGAAAAGCAGCAATTGTGCCAAAGAACACTAAGTACCTGAATTTTTTTAAAGTCACAACCAGCAACTACTGCTAGCTGACATTTCCCAGAGGATTACTTCTAATATTCAGGACATAAAAGTCAAACTTATCACACAATTAAGTAAGTATTCATCTGCTTCAGATTTCAAAATTCAGTTGCTTCCTTAAAAGAAGAAGATAAAAATCCCAACCCAACCAACCAAAAAAAACCCCAAAATAAGCCAAAAACTATTACATAAGGTTTGGAGCATAGATGAACTTCTGTTAACCAAAGACTATATTTCTATTCAATATAATTTTGACTTTAATAATTAAAATAATGAATTTAACCTTCAAATGCACTTCACTTATTTTTAATGCCTGTCAAACACTGATAGATTCTTTTCTAGTCCTTCAAATGTTGCACAAATAAAACAGCTCTCGATTAGAAAGATGGGAAGACATCAGAAAGTAACTCGTGACTGTTTTAGAAAGCAAAATCAAATTCATCCAAAAGCATATTTAGGTTGCTAAAAGGCACAGCATATTTCTATATAATAAAAACTTGAACAGACTTTAAGGGTAATAATAATCCCAGACCAGCTAATAATCCCAGACTCTGATCTTTACAGAAGAATCAAGTTACTGAAGAAATAAAACCCAGCTCCTCCCTGTATCCAGAGCACTAGTTTCCTAGCATCTAACCCTTATCTGTCCTGAACCAAACTTTTGGGATGCCTTGTTCTAGTCAGCACCAAAGTATGACAAGATGCAATTGAACCAACATTCTGTAAGCATCAAACACAGTGTTAAGACTCTAGTGTTTGTTGCTCACACCACAAATCTTAACCACAAATCAGACATGCTACAAATAACACCAAATTAATTCCCTAAAATTTATTCACACACGTGTACAGCGGGATCAAAATTTAAGCAACAGCTAACTGACTGCTAAAGAACGCTTAACTGTGAGCTGTATAGTGACCAATGCACCATGGATCTGGTTTGAATCTTTCCTACAAACTGTGCTTTAATATGATCATAAATAACAGTTCAAAAAGGAAGAATTACAAAGTTATCTATGTTCTCAGTTTCCTAAGGCATATTTTCTCCAATAGTTTAATGTAAAGTTGAACTTCGGGGAATCTTCAAGCCAACGAGAAATATAACCAGCACGTGGAGAGATGATGTTGTGCAGAATGAAAAAAATCCAAAATTTCCATTAAACTGGAAGGTGATACACTGTAAATCTGAAGGTTAATACCGTATCCATAAATACCCACTGACTCACCTTCTAACCGCCCATCTCCTGCAGATACAGCTTTCTGACTGATTTCTTTTTGTGAATCCTGGTGCATGTTTTCTCTTTGTTGTTTGGTTTGTTGCATAGTGTGGGTCTTCCAGAGCTTGCGGAGTTCTTCGACTTCTGCCTCTGAGTCTTGACTTTGCTCTCCCACTGCTTTTCCTTTGCTAGGTGTAACTTTCTTTTGAGAGTCTGCAGTATCTTCACAACCTGTACATTCCTCTTCCATCTCATTATCTGTTTTTTTTCCTAGTGAGGAACCCTGATCCTTGCCCACTTCTGTCTCCTTGCTGTGCTCTTCACTACCCTGCGATCTTTGCAAAGACTGCTGGGGGACACCCACAGTATTTTCACCAGGTTCTTGTCCCCCCTTTAGAGACATTTTAGCACTTTCTGAACTTAAGTGGGTACCAACCTGTTTAACACCTACAACCATTTCGGCACTGGGCTTTAAGTCACTGGCAGCTTCATTTGAAATGACTGTTAAACATTCAGCACTAGTCTGGTTTATTGTTTGGACAGATTCCGATGATGCTCCAGAAGATTTATCTTGTCGAAGCTCATCTGAGGAAACAAGTTCCTCACGTATTGGAGAGAGTTCTGATTCTGTGAATACATCTTCTGAAAGAGACTCCTCTGTGCTTCTCGGGGCAGTACTGGCACTGTCATTGCCCGTGTCCCGAACCCTGGAATCCGTGTCATCTGTATTGCTCTTTGCAGCTCTCTTGGAATGGCCAAGTTCCCTTACTGACAGCTGTTCTACATCTCTGTTGAGCAAAATAAGAATGTTGTTAACACAGTACCTCCAAGGTATCAAGATCTTTTCTTCACTATATTTTATTGAAGCTCTTAAAGCAAACAAGCACCCTAAAACCCAACTTTATCAGAGCATTAGCAATAAACAAGCATAAAATGTGATACCTTAATGGTCAACATAGCTGACCTTTTGCCAGCATAACAGCTGGGACTTCCCAAGTTCATGACATGAACTTTCACCAGAAACTCTCCTAAAGAAACTAACAAGATTGTGAGAGGCACCTAAAGTGTAAAAATAAAACAAAAACCAAAGTAAAACCAACAAAAAGCTACACACAACCATAATCTCTAAAGGTAAAAATCACCCACAGTCTTTTAAGGTTTGTCTCCCCAGGAGGTCAGTACAATTGTACAGACGTGTCCCACCCTACAGGGAAGCTGACATCTTGCTCACAAGTAAAAAGTGAATGGCAGAAACCATCTGGTCCAACCTCAGATATTGATGCCAGTAAATGCAGAACAGTAGGAACCATCAATGTATATCTCACTGTTCTGCCCATAGAAAATACCTGAAACTGTGTCTAATGTCTTCAGCAGGTACCTAACTTTAAGGATACCATTTTTTTGGCAAAATAAATCCTAAACTACTTGACACAATTGAAGATAGTGTGGAAAAAAAGCAAGCATAAAAATTTATTTCACGTAGAAGAAATAATCTTGCTTAAACCTGCCTTTCAAAATAAACTAACTAGAATTTCTGTGACTTTCAGAAGTGGAACATTAGAAAGGTACTATGAAGATGCCCAAGTAAACCCACAGAACTCAAGCTTTTCCATACTGTCAAAAAACCCTGGGTAGCACATCACAAAAAGTTCTCATATTTAAATGTACTCTTGACTAGAGTTCTCAATGTGAACTTTTTTGCTATCAGAAGCACACCAACTCTTCCATTACGTAGTAGTAAATGCTTTTAAGAAGCTTGTGCATTAATCCCTGTTTTAAAGGACAATAAATTCACTCCACAGTCTCACAAAACTTTATATTCAGTTACATCATATTAATGAGATGCTGCTAAAATTCAGGATGTTTGCCAAGCATATGCACACTCTTATCTAAGTGTTTACGTGAAACTTGTATTAAGCTTTAGCTGACAGAGTAATTTTGCTTATAAAGCATGTGGATTCAGCTTTAGAATTCATTACCTATTAGACTAGGCCATTTCTTTAAATTTTCAGGATTATGCTCATTATAGTTGCTCTTATACAAGCACAACATAAGGTTCATGAAATCTGCAAAACATCAGTATGCAGTCAGACTTTTTTTGTCCAGTTTCAGCATAGATTGTGACATATATAGAAACCATACAACACAAAATTTTAGGTTTTAAGAACAAAAGCATCCATTGGGTATATGACTATTTTCCATATCAACAGCCTAAATACTGAAAACAAGTTTGCTTTCCCAAGTTTAAGCAGGTTTGACAGTTGGCAAAACTGGAAGAGTGGAAGAATGTTAACTATGACAGTGGAATAAGTAGGGAAAAAAACCCCCAAAAAACCAGTGAGAAAACATACCTCAAGACACATGGGTCTTTGTCAGATCTAGCTGAAGCTGTTAGGACTTCCGTTTACAGACTTAAAAGATTTGATTTTTGTTTTCCCCCAAATTTACAAATATGTCTCATATTTAGCTAAGGCACAAAAGTGCAGGGACTAAAGAAAATGCTAACATCTAGTGTTCCATCCACTAGTTTATAAAGCTGACAAGATAGATAAATCAAATCTTGGACATACACACCTCTGAATGCAGAGTGTAACCTTTAATTTGCAGACGTTTTCATTCCATATGAATTCATATTATAAACAAAACAGAAAAAGCATGTGCAACAGGAGCACAAAATCAACGGTATTATAAAGTCATTAACAAACTAAACCTTGTAGGAAAATACTTGTTTTGCAACTGCAATACCATGATTCAAGTGCAGTCATCTAATTTCCCCTGTGTATCAACTGAAATAGGAACTGTGAGCAACTTTTTAAAACCCAGTCTGGAAAATAAACTTCCAGAAAGAAATCATGCTGAAGGAATCAACATCCTACATCAAAAGTCCCAAAAGTACTACTGTAGCAACATCTACTTCAGCTGCCCTTTCAATAGACACGTGACATTGGGCAGCAGCAAACAAGACCATGCCAAGATACCAAAATGGTATGAGGCAAGTTAATATTTCTGCATATCCATGTAGTTGAGATTATAAAGAAAGATATGTTTAGGGTACTATCTATTTGAACTGTAAGAGGGTATTTTCAAGAGATACTGAGTATCTTAAAACATACAACTGTTTTAAGTAGGGTATGGTGTTACATATCCAGCAAACAGCTTTACACTCTCTTGGTTAAAGAAACTCACTTCCCTGCAGCTAGATAACAGAGGGAGTCAACAAATGTTTGTGCTTTATGGGCTGTGATAGGTAAAGGTGGCAAGATTTTTTTAATCTTTTTTTGTTTTTGAGACAGAATTTATTTTTTTCTGATAATATAAAAGATTTCTCATAATGCTCTTTAAAGTTGATTTTAAATGCCTGCTGCACTAAACACCAGTGCTCACCAATCCAAATTCACTGTTTACTCCAGAAAAAGACTCCATCTAAAGGTGAATATGCAGTCCCTCCCCTAACCATAAAGGGAGAAAAAAATATACTCCTAGGCAAATGATAATATATACAAAATATACAGAAAATGAGTTTAAATCATTTGTCAGAGCAACAAGATTGAGAAGGGAGTGAAAAATGCTAAACAATAAAAATTTATACCTAAAATTTTCAAAGCTGTAGTTTCTTACTGTGAACACCAGTTTTTAAATTACTGAAGAACCAAACAACAGCTATTACTGTTCCCATAGAGGGGAAGGGGCAGAGGAAATGATGTGGTACTATCAATCTTCATAAGAGACTATTGGAGGAAATTAGAATCCAGATACATAGAAGATTTGTCCTGCATCATGTACAGGATGTGAGAACTAAAGGTAAAGCAAACTTTCTGTAGGACCTTTCCAAGTCAGTCTTTGATATCCTTTCCGAAGAAGAAAAAGAAGGAAAATGCTGGTTTTGTATGGTCAACAATGTGGCTACAGTTCAGATTTACTCAAAGCTTTACAAATACTGTTCTATCTTACATGCTTAATGACTCCTTAATTTTGCTGTCCACAATTTCCTTATACAGAGCAGCTGACATCACTTCTTCCATTGGACACATGATGCCATATTCTTCACAGCCATTCTCTTGGACCAGAGGATCCATTTTATGAGGATCAAACATTATATTATTTGGCGTCACTAGCAGCACACCATTGACCGTACCCTAAAATGAGAGGGAAAAGAAGTGGTAATTTTTCTCCTTCAAACTCCAGCTTATTCTTCATTTTTCAGCAGGGAAAAAGGTGTTGTCTATTTTTTTTTTTTTAAGAAAGCCATGTTTCATTTATATCTAAGCAACCTGTTATGTTACTAAGTCACTATTAAACACAAGAAACTGTAACTTTTTCTGGGGAAGCAAATTAATGCCAACTGCTTTCCCAAAAGACAACAGCTTTAATCCTCACAACTAATCACTAACTGGTTTTAATAAAGTAAGGGAAACCCTTAAACACTGAAGGATGCACTAAACAGCTCCTCTGAGATAAGGAGATATCCTTTCCAGATAACCACAGGGCTTAATTGTTAGGTTTGAAAGCATTTTTTGTCTAAAACTTGACTCTTAACTCTTCTCTCTCACTTTCTAGTCTTTATTTAGGGAGCCTTCAAAGCCTGTCATTTATCTTTATTTGCTTTACACAAAAGTAACAGAGGCTGACACAAGTCCTTCTAACTTAATGGACACATTGATTGGACAAACACATTTACAGAATGAAACTAGAATAAAAAATATTCAAGATTATCCAAGATGAAACTTTGGATGGCTTTAATCACAATGATACTGCTGTAGTACATGAATGCAAGCAGAGTTTAAACTTTGACTATGAAAAACTTTGAGGTTGATATTCATACCAGAATTGTAGGGTTCTCATATAATACAAGAATAAAAACAAAGTTAATTTACAATATGTTGAACTTTTTTCGAACAAAAAAGTTAGAAACACATGCAAATAGCAATTGCCTGCTACAGAAATTCATTTAACTGTTGGAACAGTGGAGTTTGAGCTAAAACTATGAACTGGCAAAAACCTAGCTTTAAGTAGAATGACAGGAACATTTCAAATACAGATCTTGACTCCTAAAGACTACAAATCTGGACAGACATTCCAAATTCTCATGCAAGAACTCACTTCATATGTTGTTGAAGGAATTAAATATCTATCTTACTGATAAAACATTCACAACTATAATAAACAGTATGTATTGGAGGAGATTGTTTTCAATTTTGTTTCAAGAAGGCATTAGCATAGCAAAAACACAGATATAGTTCTTCTGAACTCAAGACATTTTGTTCCCAGGTGATGGCTGATGACCTTCACAGTAGGAAAACAAAGATGTCAAGTAATAAAAAGAAAAGTGCAAGTTATAAAAATACCCAAACCGAAACAAAAGTATTATTAGACTCTACAAAAATGGCCAATGCTACTTCTAGTATGGAAAAATGAAGACGTCTCAAAAGCAGCCCAAGCACCTGTACTTGAGTCTCTTCATTTTTCAGGGCTTAACCAGATTTTATATACATCTTTTAGAGTGCAACACATGTGCTGAAGACCTTGAAGTCAGGAGAAAACATTTACATAATTCCAAGGTGCTTAAACTACTGAAACAAAACTGTTATCGGCATTTCTTTCCTAACACTTATCGTGGAAATAGACTTTCAAGGTTGTCCTCCAAGAGGACAACTGTAAAGAGAAATCTACATTTTGTTATATCTATTGTAGTCTAGAAAGCAAATTTAACATGACTAAGAAGTCAAGGGGTCTACTCAGAAGAATGACTGCTTCTCTTTAAACAAGTATAACTTCTATAAATTCAGTACATAATTAAAACAAAAGAGCAACAGCTTTTCTGTATCTGAGCTCAGTCATTAATGGTCATCAAAACAGATTTTTATTAATACTCTGTAGATCTGACCCAGAAATTGTCAGAGTCTTGATGGCAGTTGGATTAGATGATCACTATAGGTTCCTTCCTACCAAAATATCCTATTCTATTCTTTCACTACCCATATACTGCATATGGATCTTCAAAACAGCCAGGCTGAAGAGAAAATGGTAAGGCTGTATGACTGCTCCATCTGAAGGATTTAAGCATTCAACTCCAACTTCCACAATTACATATTACTCAGTAGAAAAAAAAAACAACAGTAATTGAGTTCATTAGAGAGCTCTTAATTTCCATAATACTGTCTTCATTTGTTCGCTATCTCATGAAACTTCCTTGAAAAATTAAGTACACGGGAAGTGCTAAAGATTTTGAGGCAATAAAGAGATGATATTTTTCTCTCAAGGGGTGTGCTGTCACAACGGAGATATTATTTGTGTCAACAAGCTCCTATGTTTTATAACTTGCTTTCAAGAGCACAGATAAGACTGCTTCAGCTGACAGCACAGGCCAAAAATTGATTAAAGAAAAAAAACTTCATATGCTTGACATGGTTTAACTGAACAGCAGAGAGTCACATAATCAGAATAACATGTATGAAGAACCAGTTACACATCAACCACTCATTTCAGTGGTCTTGCTTCAGACTCAGTTTTAGCAGTTCAGAAAACACCAACTTACCCCTCCCAAAGCCCACAAGCCAGGCTTATTAGTATCTTAAGGACACAACAGCATATTAAGGACAAAAATCTGTGCATGTGGAAGTCTACTCATTATCACTGTTCCCAGACCACACCACTACAACTCATTACATAAGAAAAATAAGCTTGAGAGAACTTCTGTAAGGTAAACAGATGCTCCCCAGAGAAGACTGACAATGACCCATCTAATGGCAAAGAATCCCAGACTGGTACATTGACATGGCCTTAGCACATATGGAACATCCTAAAGCCTAACTCTTCAGCCTCAAAGACACAGCTAGAAATAATAAAAGCTCATCTTGTCCTTAGAAGAAACCCTCAACACTAATAGGGAGGCAAGCATTCAACATGAAAATTAATTGGAAAGTGCATTTCCATGTAAAATTTACTACAGCAATAGGAATTGAGAATTGAATACTCAGACCTATCAGACTTTTACCTGTATTTGACAAAGTAGCTGATCAAACACTTCACTTGCAGTTACTGTAAGGAAGGGAAAGATTATAAAGATATCTTGAAAAAATGGATTTACAGTACCATAACAAGAGATTACCTATTATTTCTTATCTATTTAAAAAACATAATGCAACACTTCTTGCTCACAAGTTACTAGACATGGTCCACAGTTACTACATGAACACTTCAGGATACTTTTCTAGAGAAGTACTGCTGCTCCAAATTAATAAAAATTAAATTCTTAATAATACACTAATCAGCGTTAGTATTTCTGTCACTTATCATTATTACCTCCAAGGATCACTGAATGTTAACCCAGGTAGCTAAGTAATGCTCAGGGTAAGAGCCAGATAAAGAAACATTTTGTTTGGCTGCAGGTTTTAATTACTCTTTTTCAGACATGTCAATGTTTCAGACACTTTCTCTTCCAATTTCTGTGACTCTTACAGGGCAAATACCTTCTATTTTGATTACCTTCTAACTTGTTTGCAGGAGTAAAAGCTTCCTTAAAACCTATTACTCAAGAGATACTAGGGACAGAAACCAAGCGCTATTGATTCTGGGAAGAAAAAAAGGATAACATCAGAAGAAAACATACAAGTGGGAGCACACAAGCCTTTAGCCAACTAGTTAAGAGCTGCTCATTGCATTATGCAAGTTTTTCCTGAGAGATGGAAACTGCAGCAACCCCGGCCTTTGAGAGCTAACACCACAGCTTTGCATAAGTGAAGAAAAAAATGCATCTGTTCTTTAAAGAAAGTACCTGAAACTTCATTTCCTTGTTGGCTTGCCATTAAAGGTCAGAGATTTCTACGTTAGCATTCCTAAAATATATATAGTCCAGAACTATTGTAACAGAGTACAATGATGAACTCCTCACCATTTTGGTACCATGCACTCATTTAAGGCTCTAAACCAATTTTTCTGGTTACTCATACACATTTATGCACTATGGCAGCAGACATAACAGTTGTCTCATAAAATACCCAGGAATGGGTAATAATGGTGACACCAGAAAAAACACCAGAGCATCTCTGTATGAATATTGTGGCTGGCAGGACCAGGGCAGTGACTATCACTCTGCACTCAGCACTGCTGAGGCCACTGTGTTCAGGTCTGGGTCCCTCAATTCAGGAAGCACATCGAGCTGCTGGAGCAAGTCCATAGAAGGCCAGTTGAGCTGCTGAATTGTCTAGAGATTAAGTCCTGTGAGCAGCAGCAGAGGGAGCTGGGCTTGTTCAGCCTGGAGAACAGGAAGTGCAGGGGTGACCTTATTACTCTCTGAACTACATGCCTATGTTGTGGCCAGGTGGGCATTGGACTCTTCTCCCACACAACCAGGGACAGGACAAGAGGAAATGGCCTCAAGGTGTGCCACAGGAGGTTTAAGCTGGGCAGCAGGAGAAACTTCTTCACAAGGATTGTTAAGCATTGGAACAGGCTGCGCCCAGGGAGGTAGTAGAGCCACCATCCCTGGAAATTCAAGAAATGACATGGCACTTAGTGCCATGGTCTAATTGACAACATGGTGATCAGGGAAAGACTGGACTCAACCTTAGAGGTGTTTTCCAACCTAAATGATTTTGTAATACTGTTCTTAGTAAGTTACTTCCAAAAGCTAACCTCCCCCGCAATCGTTTAAGCACCAAAGATGACTGAGAGCCTAGTCTGCTCCTCATGTATAATCTCCTTGTTTCCTTGCTTCAGTAGCAAGGAGAAAGTTCCCAAGCTCCTCCTCTGACCTAGTTGAGCCACTAAAAATATTTTCAGTGTGAATATATTCTTTAAAGTGAATAATATCATGGGGGCTTATTTATGAAAAACAAAGCCCTCTCTATGCCCTTGTCTACCAATATTAAGACAAGAAGATGAACCCAGCTTCTCTTTTGTGCGCTATTATGTTGGGTCTTCAGCCCAGATCCCTTTGAAATAAATCAAATACTCACTTAACATTTCAGAAACAGCTCTTTGACTTTTTAAAAAAAATTCAGTTTTTCAGAATAGCTACAAGAATTCTTTGTACTAACGACGTTGTTAAAGAGAGATCTGCGAATCAGAGCACAAGCTCAAGCAAAAACACTGAACAATGGCATGTACACTACCAACTACTACCAACCGTGACTCCAGTATACTGATGTTTGCTCTAACTCCTAATTTTCTAGTCCTCAATTTAAAACATGAACATCTACAAACAGTTCAATTGTTGCTACAGAACCTTGGGAAACAGCTTTTTAGGACATCCCCCACAAAATAACCAATGACATGTTCCTCTTGGACCATAATTACTAAGTAGTTTTTGAGAGAAAAAATACTAGCAATACCATCTATGAAAATGAAATACAAATTAGACTCTGCATGTAGCTACTAAGTAGTCCAACATGATACTGTTACAGGAAGTTCTGGTTCTGGAACAAAACTCCCCAAAATAACAGTTGTAGAAGTCAAGTTTCCCGTACGCAATACATGTTAAAGACAAAGTAAAATTCTGCATAGGTGAAGTTCAGATTTAAGATCTCAAATAGAAATGCTAAGCCACTATTACTGAAAACCATGTGGACATTCTACATTATTAAAAAAACAGATCCCTTGAGTCTTAAAACTGGTCCAGAAAATATTAATCCAGATACATAAAAACACAAATATTGAAAGCAGATTAAACTGCACATGCAGATATCCAGTTCTGAATCAGTTTTGTCTTCTTACCATTAAAACTCCTTACACCTCAGGAAATGGAAACTTTAACTCCCATGCAATACCTGAGATGGAAATCTGAACAATCATTAAAAAGGGAGGTTTAAAGCCAAACTATTGGTGAGCCCATACATTAAAATAAAGCTGTTCTGTAAAACACTTCTAAGGAAGTTTGAAAGGACTCCTAACAAGTTTTCAAAGACAAGTTCTCTAAAGAATTCCATTACCTTCTTGAAGACAATGTTGAATAAAAACTGTTTAATTATGATGTATGAAGGTGTTATAATGAAAATTATTTTAATTTTTGCTTCTTGAAGAAGTTTTGAACCTCAGTGTCCTCCTTTTCACTTAGTGAACAATAAATATGTGCTTTCTGTGTTTTCATTTCCACGTCAGTGGTTTGGGTTTTTTCAAGCCTCGGTATTAGTAATTTTCCTTTACCTACTACATTTCAAAGCAGTTAAGTAAGTTAGCAAAAATAACAAAGAATTCCAAACCTCCCTTACTAGTTTCAATTGCAATCAAGCAGACTTTTTAAAGTACCTCTTTTTTGCCTCAAGGAACAGTGAAAAGAATGGAAAAACCCCAGAGCAGCACACTTTTCTACAGCAGAAGTCAACAGTGCAGCTGTAAGACAGGGCACACCTACATATGCAGTAAGCAGTGAGTCAAGGTGTGACTGCAGCACACTAGTTACACTCATTTATTGTCTGTACAGAACGTGGCATATTCACATGACCTGTCTCTTACTGTGCTCAACACCTTGCCTCTATCAGTGGCCATGACCAGTTAACACTGAGCAAGAGCAATGAACAGAGCAAGCACTGCAGGTTCCAATCACTGCTCCTCAGAGAATTCCTCTGTGCATGTCCAGAAAGTCACAAGCGTGACTAAACCCAACTCCAACCATAAGAAGTCTTAAAAAGAGAGAAATTAGACAACCTTAGCCTAATGAAAGCCCTTTTGCATAGACACACTGGAAAAGGCTTTCACTAGATTTCAGTTTACAAGCAGCAGTCACAGTGATGACAGACTTCACAGCTGAAGCCCTAAAGAATGGCTAACTACAAGCTTCAAAAATCACTTTCAGAGTAGGAAGCAGAGGATAAATCTTTTAAGCTTTTTCCAGAAAACTTTTGAAAATTTATCATCCTGCATCATGAGAAAATGTATCAAGGAGATGCAAGACAACATTCAAGAGGACATTCTTACCGTATGTGGCACAAAGTCTAAATTACATGCTAAACTTACAAGATCTGGCATTCAAATCTGAGCAAATCAGTATTCATTTTTCTCCCACCCACCTCCCCAAGTATGGAGATACACTGCAATAGATTATACAACTTTTTAGAAACAGAATTCTCCCTGAAGCTCTTAGAAAATAGGCTGTAATGCTGCAGTCAAAGAAAAATGTCATTAATACTCCCTGTAATATTCTGAGGAGAAAGTACAGCACATAAATAATATGCTGTAAATTTTAACCCCAGTTTTTTTCCAGTACATCCAATTTCTAACTAAGGCTCACAGGTCTCAATTCCTCTGCATAACAGCACTTAAAGTCAGGATGTGCCTAGGATCAACCTAAAAAAGTCACCTACAGACAGAATGCAACGAGTGAAGAAAATTACCTCCAAAGCAGAACAGAGTAAAAAAACAAAGCTGTTCCAGTACTTGCCTCACCAACTTCTAACAACTAGCTTTTGTCAATACACATAGATTGTCAAAAGGCTTCAAGCCTAGATACACAGACTTGCAATCCTTTCCCTATCAGCCAAAAAAAGAAAAAGGCAGTTTTAGGAGATTCTCATTAATCTGTTTATCATTAGTGTACTTTATCTGCAAACCTATTGCTGAACAATACAAACATGTATTTCTATATGCATACCTGAACATCAGGCAAAGGAGGAAGTATTACAAGTACTTTGAATTTTATTTCTTTCATTGAGTAAAGGCATTTTTTAAAAGATAAAGTGTCTAATAGTATTTTTTTGTAAGGTAGGGGAGCAGTACATTTTGATTTTTGGTAAAGTGTTCTGAGGTAAAGTGCTTTGACATTATCTCAGTCCCTAGAAGTCTGCGCAAGACTTGTACACTTATGAGCTGAACAGAGGTTAATTAAGTGTCACTAATTTGGAAATACTCTGTGTAACGATGCTATGGAGAGAACTGTAACTGCTTCAAAGAAGAAAACAAAATCAAGGTTTCTACCATACCACACCAAACCATATGGTGAACAATACAGAACTTGTTTGCAGAATCAATGGTTTATTCTGCTTTTGCCCTGTTCTGCTTTAAAAAGGTTTTAAAAAGGAAGCAAAGCTATACAACTGTATCTCCTAGTACAGTTTAAAGCATGTTTTTCTCCACTGTAAGTAAAGAAAACTACTTATGAGAGATACTCTGATAAGGAACAAACAGACCTCATGCCCTCAACATACAAGAATTATGTAACAGTACAGCATCAGGAATGTCTGTCACGTATCAACTGCTTGCATTGTGTCCTGAACAAGAGGGCTGGAGAATCCAACGAAAACAGTGAGTAAAAAATTAGTATATTTATACAGACATATGCATGTGAGTTGATTCATCTATTCATCCCTGACTAAAGTCTACTCTATGTTTATACTTTAAACATGCTTTATTATTACATCCAATACAGTAAAACCAGAATGTTTCAGTACCTTGCCATTAGTGATGTACTTGCAATTAATTTTTAGAAACTTCTCTGTAAATGCTTCCTCCTCTTCGGAGGTGGATGATACCACTCTTGAAGGGCGAACACACGCGTGCGCCGGTGAAACAGCTGATTCCTTCTGTTGGACTCCATCTGAATCCTGAAAAGAAATAAAAACAAACAAAGAAGAACTTCATAACTTGGCCTTTTTCAATATCAACTTATGGAGATTTTCTGCTGTGTAATTTGACCAGTCAGGTCACTGATGAGCAGATTATAAAAGAACTGTCCCACTAAGGACTCCTGAGGATTTGAAACTGACCACCACCACAGTAAACAGTGCTCAAGGCCAGGCTGGATGGGGGTCTGAGTAACCTGGTGTAGTGAAAGTTGTCCCTGCCTATGGCAGAGGGGTTGGAACTGGATATCTTTAAGGTCCCTTCCAACTCAACCTATTCTATGATCCTACAAAAGATATTTTTAAAAAATCACATACACAAATGCTGAATAAGTTTGAACACAATGATCCTGACAATTTTCCCGGCCCATGTTCTACTCTATCCCTTCAGTTCACGTTTTTCCAGTACTTTTAACAAGGCTGCTTTGGAACAGTGTCAAGGGCCTGGCTCTAGTCAGGGTAAGAAGCATTCACGGCTCTTCCCTCATCTGCTGAGCTTGTCATTTCCTCACAGAAAGCAATCAGTTTATCTAGCCTATATATCCCTCTACATAGGTATGATATAGCCTTGGTAAATTCTCTCTGGATGTTTCCAACCATCTTTGTCATTCACATGCCTGAATTTAACTTTCAGAGGATTTCCTTCACAACTTCTTCAGGAATAGAAAGAATTAGCTATAAACATTGAACCCTACCAGGGACAGGACAGACAAAAAAAAATCTGTTTTCAAACTAAAGATAAACAAACCTTAGACAGACTTCAACAGACTTCACCAAAGCCTATTTTACAGACACAGAAACCCTGCTTTGGAGCTTCACCCACATCTTATGTTCATTTCATACATAATTGCTATTTTTAGTTACTAATAAAATATTACTATTTTTAGAAAACAGGAACTCCCAGGCTCCTTTTGGTCTTCTGCTTTCCTGTTCAGTTCTATTTGCTAGTACAGACTGCAGATAAGTGCCTTTAATCATATCTAGGAACATTATGCACAAATGCTTCCAGTTCATCATCTCTCTGGCACTAACTTTAGCCTTTGCCAGCATCTTTCAGTGTTCATTACAGGTCAACCAAAAAAAACCAAAACAATATACAGAACACTAAACTGAATTCTGTTGAAAAAGCTAATCAAGGCATAATTAGGAAACAAACCTCCTGGAGATTAACTTTCCTCCTACATATGCATTCCTACTGAAAACTACAGGGTCACTCTTGTGATACATAACTCAGCAAGTGGCTCTGAAAGCACTCAGCTGACATCCAAGCCCACTCTGAATAAGCCAGCTATTTCTCATCATATTGCCACATGACACAAACTCAGATCCCAGTATGACCTAGGAAAGGGAGGAGCAGGGGAGATGCACCACCACATGGTAGACTTTCCAATTTAATGACTATGCCCTTGTCACTACACATTATTCTGAAGTGGAATTTAAGTTTTATAGGTAGCAAAGCAAAGGATCTTCTCAAATATGTGCCTACAACAGCTGAGTGAAGAAATCTTTCAAAAACCCAGCAGCATCAGAAAAGCTTCAAAATCTAAGTTAATTCTTACACACTGACAGCAACAAAGTTATTGAAATACACACTGAAATCCTAGCGTAAGTGCATTAAAAAAAAAACAAAAAAACAAACCAAAAAAAACCAAAACAGAAAACAACCAAGCAAAAATCTATCATAAACCCCTCAATTTTAACAAAGTTATGCAGGTCTTATATCAGCCACATGCTGGTTTCTATATAGCCACATGGCTGTAGTAAGCTACTCCAATGTTCGATAAAACAGCAGGGAACATGTCAGTTTATTTTTGACTGAACAGGCACTCAGATTTGTTAGCTTGCTTATGAAATTTGTAACTAGAAATCACTGATTCTATTGACCAGAGCAGAGAGAAGACTCCTTTACATTATATAAGCAGAGGCACACATCTTTACCTTGAAACACACTCAAATTTAAACAGCAAATCTGGAGTCAAAACTGGAGGACAGTCAAAGAAGACAGACATCAAGAGAGGATTAGAGACTGTATCCTAGTATTTCTCCCCTTCATAATGATAGCAATCAGCAAAAAGAGAAAAGAAAAACATGAAAGACAGGTGCTATGATGAAGAACAAAACCCTCCAGCCTTAACTGCTCACATAGAACTTGAGTGCCTTTTGTGCTGCTGGAGAGACTGAAAACAAAACCAAGTGCACACAGTCCACAATGACAAGTACAAATGATTTCTGTTTCTTGACTTTTGGACAAATATTTCCTCTTTCCTTAGGTGTACTTTGAAAGGCCTCAGAAACAAAATAAACACTATTATATATTGTCTCATTGCTAATCTGACTTTCCTCGAAGCATTTAAGAACTGCTTGTAATGATCCACAACATGTAACAAGATGCACAGAATAGTTATATGACAATAAAGTGTCAGTTAAATGAAATTGAACATTCCAATTGTTGCTAGCACTAGACTGACCACACTAAATGAAACAATCTTTTGCAGAAGAAGTTTTTAATTTTAAGTATTTTTGTTTACTTTGTTTCTTCTACACTCGTAGGTTTTTATCTCTGATATGAGCATACAACCAGTAAAATGTTTTCAAACAAATTATAGGTATGGTTACACTATTACATCTCCTTATCTACTATATGCTAAGAGATACACAAAATAATTGACAAAAGAAAGAAAAAAGTTTTTTTCTGGCATGGAATCTGTAGAAAAAGCTCTGATATCCAATAGTAAAATTGTTTGGTTTTATTCCCTCGAGTAACTTCTTGCAACATATGTTACATGGGTAGGTCTTTCTGAGACTGATATAGATACAAGAATGTAATCCTGCAGGTGAGTCTGTTTACTGTGCTACACCCCCCTCAGTTTGCCATCAAACATAGAAGAGATTATTCAGAAAAAATTACAACAGACATAAGAACTGGCATACTAAGATAGAGAAAAAGGCATCACAGCAAAACCAAACAGCAATTTTCAGTAGAAGGGCCATCATAGACTTTGTAATGCAGCTTGGGAACCTGCTCAGCAATAAATCAAAATCTTTATATTTAAACTCATCTGGACCAAGTTATGTAAGCAAATAAGTAACCGCTTTAAGTCTCAAACCTTCCTCAACTTTGGGCACACAGAATCCTGGAATAAATGTTCATCAGCTTGACTGAGTACTGTAAAAATATGCTACCAAGAAAATTTCTTATTTGAGAGGAAAAGATAATAACTGAGAAAAGAACAGCGGTGATGCATGAAGAAACATGCAAATAAGATCACAGCTGCAAAAACAGCAGAGAAGCTCAGGCTCAAATACTGAATCTTCCTGGCTGGACTGCTCCCCATGGAATGCTGCTGACAGCAAACCAGTGTTCCTGGAAAGACATGCTTCTACAAAGCCAGCTCCCAAACATCTACATTTGAGCTGAAGTACAGCGCAATGTGGATGGCTAAACAGTTTTAGCATTTTGAAAGTCTACAAATGTAGAACTACGGAGTAAAAGTCAGCTACAATAATTCTGCATTAGTCCTTCACCGAAATCCTATTTTTTTGAACCTTATTTTGTGAAATGAAACTAGAGAACCCTCTCCCACACCTCTACAGACAGCGGGGGGAACTCGAGCACTCCTGACAATGCATCTTTTCTACAAAAACTATAGATAAGATTAGAGACAAATGCCTAACAAGCTCTGAAATGTAACAAATACAGAAATGCAACAGTAAATAATTAAGATTTCAGAGTGCAATGACAGTATTTTGCTACAAATAATTTGCCTTCAAATCAGTCTTCACACTGGAAACTATAATTTACAAAGATTAAAACCTACTTTTAAAAAGGAACTATTTTACTTTCAACTCCAAGTGTTGTCTAATATTTTCTCCTCAAAACAAAAGGATAGTTTAAGAAGAAAGCATAGCATCTGTAACATTTATCTTGTAAGGGAAAATTAATTTTAAGGACAACAGGTATACCTACATTTACTGTAGCCTTGTCAAGCTCTGCTTCGGAAGATGTAGGTGATAGGGGACTTACAGGACTTAGAGAGGGGGAGCTGTCCACACTAGAAATGTAGTCTGGGTCAGGAACATACAAAATCTATAAAAAAGATATAATGTAGTTAGAAGTTAGTTATGCTTTCAGATTTACTTTAGATTTCCCACCAGTTAAGGTATATTAACTAGGCTTTCTCAAAATAAGCTACACAAAACCATTCCTGCTCCCATTGCCTTTAAAAGAATTACAAGTTGAGGGGAAAAACAATAGTACACAAAGTACTTGAAATTTTAGCACTTCAAGTTTTTAAATGCTATATTGATTTAATTTTAATTTTCAGTCATAGTAACAGAGTTCAGAGAGAAAGCATTAAAAGTATACAGCATGCCAGAAACAAGAGTGTCCAAGGAAGATGTGTCCAATTATTTCTCTTGTTAAGACTCCATTTAAGCAATGAGGAAGCAGACTCACTGAATACATATATAAAAATTTCAACTGAAGGTATTCGCACCTTTAGTACATTATTTCAGCCATAGCAGGCATGCAATCTACCTAGAGAAAGTTCTGCAGCAATTAAAAATGAAGACAGAACTTTATCAAAGGGCAAATACCAAACAGCTGATGGCTGATACCACAGTTGACCTATCACTTGTTTCATGGCCTGACTTTCAACAAGAAGTGAAAACTGAAGGCAAAAACAGTAGGGGGAAAAGAACCAAAAAAGGCAACAGTGACCTATAACAAGTGCATGGTAATTAATATACTGCTGGTAAAAACATCAAGTTTCCAGAGCAGAACAGAAACATGATTCAATTTATTAAAATAGAATTGCAGGCAGTAACAGGCAGTCACGGAATGTTGTCGGTAAGCTGTACCCTGAACGTGTCTGCTGAGCTAGAGTCACTAGACAGCCTGCTGTATTATTCGCAAAGTAACAATTTGGCTTGGATCTAAGGGTTATTGTTGTACCATTAAGTACACCTAGTTTTAAAAGTCCTTTGATCTTAAATAAGGGACACAGGTAGCTTCCTTACATGTTTCCTTTCAGGCACTCATTTGACAGGCACGAGGAGCAGACTACAGAAAAAGGAAAAACTCTTCTACAAAGCCAGTAGGAAAATCAGTAAGAGAAGTGTTTTAGCACTCTGGTAGGAATGAGAAATATAGCAAAAGAGGGCTTTGTTGGAAAAGTAACATATATAGTGTACTAGTACCTGTCCAGGAACAACTGCTCTGGAGAAAAGCTTATTTAATTGAACCAGTTCATTGGGTGTTGTATCAAATTTCAAGGCAATACTGTTTAAAGTATCTCTTGATTCCACCTGTATAAATTGGGGGGAAAAACAAAACAAAACAAACCTGTAAGCAGTTAGTTCAAATAGTGGTTTACATATTTTAGCATGTGTAGATTTGCCAAGATTCTGATGAACTTCAATACCTTCATTTCTTATGCCTTCAGCCCCCCTCCTCCCCCCCCAAAAACAACAAAGCCACCACAAAAAACATACCAACTCCATAAATATTAGTCTATTGCAACCCTACACAAAACCACATGCTTTCCCACTATGTTTCCAGGTGGCCAGAAGTGTCATAGTTTGAGCTTTAGGCTCAGCTATTGCACCAGAACTTCTGGTCTACAAATTCACTGCTGGTTACCCCTGGGCAATACACCATTGGCTGGCTTCACAGAATGGTTCATTCCCTCTCTTCAACTGCTTTTCTCCACTCCTCACTTACAGAAAATCCAAAGAGTTCTCTATAAATGTAAATACACTCTCTTACTATTGAAATAAGCTTCTGTTAGATCCTGACTTTCAAGTAAAATCCATCACTGAGAAAATGCAAAAATGCTGAACCAAAACAGGTTGACTACTATGACAGCAGATGGAGCATAAGCATTTTGAGAAAGTGATTCCCAACTAAGAAAAGGATTTTTTCCAAGCTCAGATTCTGACCTCCATCTCCCAAAGTGTACTCAAAATGAGCTACCAGAAGCAAGCAAAATGAAAAAAAGTTTTATACCGAGAAACTATTTCAGAAAAATAAATTCATAGCCTTAGGAATAATGGTGATACAAGGAAACAAACAACCAAAAAGTTTACAGCATAATGGCACAAGGCTTCATAAACACTGTACCAGAAAAAAACAGATTTTATCAGTTAAGACAAAATTAAGTTCTATAAGCTAAGACACATTTGCAGCTAATTGTAAGTAGAGTTAGAGAATTCTTTTCCATATAATTTTGTAAAAGGTGCACCTGTCAGCCTAGATTCACTTACAAAAAGATAAGCATTGCCGAAGAAAAGGCAATTAGTGTTCTTAAAATAGGATTAGAAACCTATTATGAGAGTTCTTTATACAGGAAGCCAATAAGCTAAACAAAGCAGCAAACATCTCTCTACACCAGTATTTCCAGTATGGAAGACTATTGTAGTAGCTCTCAGTCATTCAGTACTGTATGATCACAGATATACAAAAATATAATAATCTTTTCATATGCTATGTTTAACTGGTACTAAAGCAGAAATCAAAACACAACTGTAACAAGACCAGATATGTACTATGTGCTTCACAGACTATAACAAAACTAACCACCAAATCACTGAACAGTAAAGTTTCCATCAGAAGCTCTACATAACACAGAAACTTTGCTAAAACAAATTGTGAAATTCAAAAGTTTTGCCTAAGTTTGCTCTCATATAAATGTTGAAAGACAACAGCCAGCTGCTAGGTAAATAATTCTTATGTATCACTTAATGATTGAAGCAATTGAGATTTTAGACTAACTTATGACAAAACAAAAGCATCCAAACCACAAAGCTTTAGCCCTTTCTAGAGTGTATTCACTCTGTACAGCCCTCTGAAATAAAAACAGCTTGTGAGATAGCTTAGCAACTAAAGGGTTTATCTCACTCACGATAAACACAGTGGCAGTATAAGCTTTCTTTTTGTTTGGCTGTGAAGTTTGCACAGGCAAATTTCCACACTACATGGGACTTCAGGGACCAGCAGAGATACCTGCTCAAAACAAGGACACTGCTCACATAATAGAGATTTTCTCAAGTATCTTCCTAGATTCAAAGGCCTATTTTCCAGTTCTCAGGCCCTCTACTACTCTAAAAAATAGAATCTGACAGCCCAAGTCTCAAAGAACAACTCTGGAGAAAGCACAGAACTAACAAGATTTGAATAGTGCCACCACATACCGTGGATCCCCAGCTTTTCCCCTATCAATTTGCTACTCTAAGAGAAGGCAGAGAGTTATTCCTCCTCTCTCAGAAAATAAACTTTCTATACATTGAGGTAGCTACTTAAATGCTACTCTGAATATTAAAAATCTTATATAAATATTTGAGTATTAAATCTTCATTGAGAATACACCCATGTTTCCCAGGTGTGCTTGTGTGTAATAGCAGAGAACTTCTGCCACCACTATCTCTGGTTCAAACTACCTTCATTTCCCTCAGCTCATCAGCTGGCAAAGTAACTTAAAAGCTTTATTTTATACAAAATTCTCTACTGGTATTTTAATGAGCTTGACTGTAATTGTATCTCAACAGTCAGAATTCACTCCTTCCTCCATTAAAAATTAAATATCAAATAGATATGAATCAGAGTGCAGAAATAATTTTTTTTTACTTCAACACTAGATGTCCAAGAGCCAGAAAACAATTAAACAATAGTTTAAGAGCATTAAAATAAACTAACAAAATTAAACAGATGGGAAGACTAAAAAAAAGGGTGAGAACAAAAGTGAGTAAATAACTTTGGCACTGCACCCAAGCCTTTAGAAATACCAATTATGACTATATTAACTAATTGTTAATAGGCCTAATTTATATAATATGCATCATCAGTAAAACAAATCTTGTAAATATAAAGCCAACTTCAAAAATAATTAGTAAAAGATAACAGATGAAGTAATATCACCATTATGATCTACATTTCCAACATTTCCTCAAACAGTTTAAGATTATGACAATGACATGCTCAAAGAAAAGTGGCAGCCAAAAAAACACACTCCTTGGGTTTGAAATGGAAGAGACAAGATAAAAAAAAAAAGTCACCAAAAACTCTCTAAATGTGTAGCTTTCTAAATAGCATGTACAGGCTTACAATGGCAACTGAACTAGTGGCACCAGAAGAGAACCCTCGGCACTCTCTGTATCAGGCTGAAAGCTCAGTCTTGGTGTTACGGCCTATTAAAGCCTTCTGTGACTCTCAGGAATTGATACTGGGCTCTTTCCATAACCTGGAACACCAAAATCTGTGTATTAAGTACTTATTCACTACTTCAGGAAAGCACAACCTTCAATCCCCCAGAGATAAAGGGAAGTTGTACATTAGAGCCTCCAACACTGATCATTCATTTCAACTGCACACTTATAAACTTTTTTAAAGCTAAAATCAAACATATCTGTAAATAACCACAATTATTTCCCTCTCCTTAAAAGATAGAGCAGTTAGAAGGCTTTCACTGAAGTCACAAGACTGCTAGCATCCTACAATCACTGGTGATCAGTAAGCAACATTCTGCTCATGCTCCCTTATTCACCTGCAGTTGGCTCTTCTGACACCTGTAGGCACCAGTTGTGTTTGTACAACAAGGAACACAAAAACCTGAGCAGCAACTGTGAATTCTGAGATAACAGACAATATCAACTTGTATCTAATACGCTGACCGACACTGAGAAAAGGATAAAGTCTATTGAAAGATATCTGTTCACTGTCTAAGCAATATCAGAAAAAAATGAACCAGTTTTTTCCTGTATCCTTTCGAAGCAGTTCAGAACTCACTTCCATCGATTAGTACCATATCTGACACCTTCTCTCTGCTCCTACATACAGAACAGCAAGTTCAAGTTTTCACACCTTGGGAATTTTAGATTAAAATCTTAAACATTATCTGCATTCTGTCTTCAGCTTTAAAGAGAAATTTTATTTTATTGTTTATTTGTCCCATAGTAATTTTTTTTCTAAAAAAATTCTGGTGTGAAGTCTACTTCATATTAAAACCCCATAGTTGGCACAAGTGAGATACCAACTCACTCTGAACTTCACAAATACAAAATAAGATTTTCCCTCCTAAAACCATGTAGCCATTGGAAAAACTAATATATTAAATTATTATCTAAAAAATGGCAAAACCCCCCACTAACTTCAACAGTGCTGGAAGGTGAGGGGGAATCTGGTTTCTGCCTTCATTCTCTACTACTTCTCAAAGAAGCAACACATGCAGGTATATAAATACCTGTGTGTTTATACATGTGTCATCACTGTGACAGGAAGTAGGACTAAGTCAGAAACCAGACAAGTGCACCTCTTCACACATAATAAAGAAATAAATAACAACAGTAACAAATCACCACAATAGCTACCAGACCTCCTACAGTGAGTACAAGCTCAGTTCCCAAAGTTTATTGCAGTGCATTAAAACAAATGCACACAATATTAACCAAACATAGCGCTACTCAAGTGCTTCATGAGTGAAATATACAGCAAGACCTGACAGAATACACTATTTGTGAAGCTGAAATGCACCATGTTCCATATGTGCAACAGGCTCCTTTAGAAGGTGGACTAAGTTTAATGACAAAAAGCCTTTGATTCCTGTGAATCATCTTTTTGACTCACAAGGAAGTGATGCATACTTCAGTACATACTAAGAAAGCTATTTTTGGATCTAAAACCCCACCTACTGGAACACAAAAATCTGCAGAAGTACATGACAACTTGAAACAAACACACATCAAGTTAAAAAAAGGAAAGCTCATTGCTTTCACTTGGCCTGGAATGTTACATATCACAGTGAAAGCACTCACATGGTGGCAAAAGCCAAATTTGGGATTTACTGCGTAAATGGATGCCAGTAATACAGAGCTACACCTGACCCTTTTTTCCAGGTATTTCAGACCAAATGGGGTTAATATAACATCAACAGTCACAGTTACATTAACATTCTTCAACTGCTAGAATCTAAGCAAAAAGAATTTCTGTTTTGAACTTCAACTTCAAGGAAGTCTTTAGAGGAGGCTAGAATTCAAATTCCAATAAAAGCCACACTAATGAAATGCCTCTTGCTCCACTACACACTCTTGTCTCTCTCCTAAAGACTATCACAGCCTTCTCAGTACTTAAGCAATTATCACAGCTTGGCTTAATGTAACAGAGTTAAGTCTTCCCCATCTCTCTTATTCCTGGAATAAGAGAACACCAAGAGGTCAAGTAAAGACTTTTCATTAAGAAGTTCTCATTTTTATTTATTGTGTCCAGCTTCAAAAGCATTCAAAGATAACTGTGGCAGACCTTCCCTATTTTAACATCAACTCTATTAGCATTATATTTATAGGCTTAATTATATTTCCAGTACATAACACAAGACAGATACTTCTCACTTCTGTTTCCCTTAGTAACCACAAATGTGAAAGCTGACTGCAGCACAGTTTGAGGGTCATTTCAAGAACAGAACAAGGAGAGAAAGGCTCCATTTTCAGATACTGATGCAGAAACAGTGTTATGCAGTAAAAGGTACAGATCTACAGCAATTATTAGAAGAATACCAGAAAGTCAGTACTAAACACAGCTTCCCTTCCCAGCTTTATTCTGTTATTTCCCCGACAGCAACAGTTTACTAATAATGCTGAAAGCAGAGAACTTGCACATAATTATATAACTATTGTTATTTGTTTCTAACTAGTTACTAAAAAGTGAACCAGTCAACAGTTTGATCAGTTTGGAATTTCTCAGGAAAAAAAAAAGACACTTAAAGGGAAAAACCAGCATTATTACTACCAGTTAATTTTTTGATTTAATTTTTGCCAAACTAAACTATCAGATACACAGAATTCTAACATTTAAGGCAATACACATTACAGTTTTGGTTATATTTTGTAGTGCAACTTTTTAGCCTGCACTTGCTTTGCAATAACATCCTAAGGATAAAGCAGTAACTTACAGAATATTCAAGAGTCCCTCTAGGTCTTTGAAAAGACATTCGCCGCCCATCTTTCTTGTCTGGGGTCTTCTTCTGGCCAGCATCTGAAAAAAATTGAGGCAACGCGTGTGTTAAATTCATTTTCCTCTCTCAGTACTGTCACAGGCTGCTGACTACAGCCCCGTGGGCAGACATCTAATCCACCAGTTACACAGCTTACTCCTGCTGATTCCAACAGACACCAGCTGCTAAAATAGGGACTTCATTCCTCTGCAATGCTTTAAGAATTTGACCAATACAAACAGCTGATAAGTGGAAACCAACTAACTGCACAAGTACTTGCTGCCATCCAGGAAGTGACTAATGAAGACTAAATAGGATATTGACCCTACCATGCAAGCAACATTTCTGGAATTGTTGTGTTTAACTGATTTTGTATCATACCCAGTCTTCTTTCATCTGAGGGGAGATGACCTAGAGTTCCTGTATGTTTGATCTAATCACTAGAGATTTTTTTCTTGCTGTTTGATAAGTACAGAGTATTTAAAGCTTTTTTTATAAAATAAAGAGCATTAGTATTAAATTCATAATTACCCTTTCTGTAGCAAACACATAGAGCTAGTAAATAAACACTAAAGATTTCACAGAAATAATACAAATTAAGAACTGTTCTTTTTATTGGGGCACAGTATTTTGATGACCTGTTTCACAGGCCAAGCAAACAACCATTTGTAACTCACGTATACTCTATTATTTTATACTAACTGGCTTCATATTTACGATAATCACAACACACCAACTTCATCATATGGTTCAACAGAAAGCATATACATCTCTAGAAAAGTGAGAGTTTTAGTATCTGCATCTATACACACACGTGCATTTTTCAGATGAATCTCCTCCACCTTGGCCTCCACCTTCAGCAGTGAAATATCTGCTATCAAGGAGCCCAATATACTTACATGAATGAGACATTAATTTTTCATGCTACAATGGGATTAGTTATACTCCCATTTTGATATATTCAAATTTGTTACCATAATTAACTCAAATATTTCAAGCCAAATTGAATAGAAGCAAAAAACCTTATACAATGTATTTAAAAAATATTTTAGCATGGCTACATTGAAAATAGAAAACTTAGTGTAATCCATTTAAGCCTCACCTGAAATCCCAAGGAAACATGCTATAAAACAACAGTATCTTTAGTGCACTATTAGATTTAATTAGTATCATAATTCCACCACTGGAAAAGAGAGTAGACAAGTATCGGCACAACTTTCACATACCCACACCCAAATTTCTACATGGAGAGCCAAAACTATCAGGATAAAGAGGGCAGGGAAATCACAATGTAAGTTACACAGTAAGTTCTGCCAAAGAAGAAACAAAAGGAAATTTTGAAAAAAAGAAACCCACGAGAAGAAACCTACCCAAGAAATACCTTATATTTGCTACATACAGGACAAGCCACACAGGACAAAGTAGTGATTTCTAGCAGACCCAACATAAATAATCTCCTGTGGTACTCTTTGTATAGATTTAAAAAAAAAAAAAAAAAAAAAAAAGGCATATAAACTTTGGTCTAAATCATCCTTTTTTATATATTGAAAAAAGCCAGAGGAAGAATGCGCCCATATCTAATTGATCTATATATGGTATTAATTATGGTAAGTTTTTATAGCTATAAATGACTATCAAGACTAAGCCTACTTCCAAAAAGTTTCTAGCAATTCTAAAAACCTATACACTAATTCTGCACTCTGCTATCTTCATTCAATACATTAAAAGGTATTTCTTACCTTATTTACTAATAACTTTTTAAAACTTAGCTGGAAGAATCATTCATTTCTGATTATATTCATAGTGTTTAAATGTACCACAAACGCCTCTGAGGGAAATGAAGCCAACTCAGTAACAATAAAATACACTAGTTTGTATGTAGGCTTAGCAGCAGCCAATGTTCTCCTCATCTAGGTGAAATATTTTGTTTCCAAAGTTTTTACCTGACCTTGCAGCACAACAGGTGCCTCCTCAGCAAGCTACAGAAAACCTAAAAGTTGCCTGACTGTAGCTGTTCCAGATTTTTCATCCCTTATCAAAGCTTTGCCAAGAGCCTAATATTTTTCTTTCAAGAGCAGTCTGGGTCAAATAAGCCTAAGAAAAAGTCCAAGGCTGCAACTAAAAATAGACTGATCTCATCCAGGATCCCATACATGCCTTAATAATCTATAAATGAAGAACCTTTATCACAGAACAAGACATCTTTCCCTTCTCCTCCTCCCCATTAGATGGAAGTAAAGAAGCCCCATACTACAAATATATAGACACACACACCTCAGTTGTATATAGCCTAATGTAGTTTGTGGGGATTTTTTTCTCAACCCAAATTTAACTTTCTTTTTTCTTCTTACTGGTTCAGGTGTCTGAAGAGCTTGCAGACAGGTGCCACTCAAAAGGTCAAGATAATTTATCTTTTCCCTCTCCAGTAATTGAGCAGCAGAATGAAGTCTTGCACAAATACCCACTTCTGTTCCTGTTCCTGTTCTATGCCAGAAATAAAAATGGGAATTTGTTATTCACAGCAGAAGAACCTGCTGCTTTAGACTTCGAATCACAGAGTCATCAGAAAATATCCCCTTGGAAGGGACTCACAAGGATCACTGCATCCAACCTCCTGGTCATACCCAGGACAGCATCAAGAATCCCATCATGTGCCTGAGAGCATTGCCCAAACTCTGGCAGTCTTGGTGCTGCAACCACTTCCCTGGGGAGACCGTTCCAGTGCCCAGTCATTCTCTGCTTGAGGAAGCTTTTCTTAATACCCAGCCTAAACCCCCCTGACATGGCCTCATGCTGCTCCCTTGGGCCTGGTCACTGGTCAGAGAGAAGAGACCAGTGCCAGTCCCTCCCACTTCCCTTCTAGAGGAAGCTGGACAGACCAAGTGACCTCAGCCACTTCCTGTACGGTTTCCATTCTAGGCCCTTTGCTGTCTTCAGAGATTTGGGAGAACTCTGCTAACTTCAGGAAAGTAAAATAAAACAGAGGGTAGGGGTGTGGAAGGTAGGTCCCTGTTGAAGGCACCTTGGAGGAAAGCCAAGAGAATCCCTACCACAAGTTTTCCAGGAGCTTACAGTCTGCCATTAGGGTTTTTTGATGCCCTCCCCTCCCATACCTAAGGCAGTAAATCCTACCCTTCCCATCAGTGCCCACTCCCATTCCTTCAGTCTGTGAAGGCATTACCTCCCCCTCACTATATGGGCAGAGGATTCAAGTGTTTTATAACCTGACACGATGTAAGTTTCCTGAGTCAACAAGAGATGGAGGCAGGCAACACCGAGCTCTGTGTGTGCTGACTACCCAGCTGGCCAAGCTATCAAAATCCACACCTCTGCCCACAGCCCAAGTGCTCAAGCTATCTGTTCATACAGAACACTTCAATTTTGACCTAACCTCTCAGAAACAAAACTAGGATGTATTTCAGCTGTGAAAATAGGTCAGAGTGGTAAAAACACGAATTCAGCCTCCCTGATGACACACTACAAAGCCTCAATATCTCACCTAATGAGCGGCATATTAATTTTTGAGGGCAAAGTAAATGCCTCTTTCAGCCATTCCAGTGCCCCTAGTGTTCTAGGAAGCATATGCAAGCAGAAACAACTGCCAGTGTAGAATGCAGAGGTCTGAAAAGTCCTCAGACCCAACAAGATAGCCAACAGTCTGATACTTTCATTTTACTTATTTTCCAGATAACTGTTGCCCGGGAGCTCATTTTTTTAGGTTACACACAACCATTACTTCATCTGACAGCAGCAAGCCAGTGACTAACCAAGGCTGATGCTCTCAGACCACACCTAGAAAAACCTGACACTACCAACCACATTAAACACAACCTCAAGAGTCAAGTAACTTGTTTAACATGGGATCTGTGGTGCTATGTTATCAGCGCACTTAGCTGTGCTGTTTTAGACAGAAAGAAGACAAGAGTTTTTGTAACATCAGGATTCACACTTTAATTCTCAACTACCTTTTCACAGGACTGGGCAGGCCTCCACAACTGCTTGAAACATTGAAGTGAAAAAGTACATGCCAGATCCACAAATGTCAAGAAAATACTGCAGCTAGGATTTAAAAGAGTAGAACTAGAAAGATGCAGAACACAGTGTTCAAAATCACACCAGACCAATATTAATCTGAATGCACGGGCTCAGAATGTTGAGGTTAAATGATTGTAGCATAAGAAGGATTACATATGATCATCTAACACAGAGAGAAAGACTTACTGTTCCAACATACTTATATGAGACAGGAAAAGCGGAGGTTATGAACAATATGTTTTAGGAAGATGCAGTTTCCAATAAGGCAGCTTTGATATTAAAATATGAAATAGTCAGTGGCATTCAACTGAAAACAACTAAAGTCAAATTCCAACATTTATAGCAGGGCTTCTACAAACTGCCTCTATATGATCCTGTGCCACTGAATTTTGGTTGACTAAAAATATTTGTGGCACTGGTTGCTCAAATTATTATGACAAGAGTGGCATTTGTCATTTCTTAGTATGCCATCTGAGCTTAATTGTACACCTTCAATTTGCTGTTTACTGATGCTTTTAGCACATCCTTTGGACTTCTGGCACTAAGAGCTGGTAAACGTAAAGATACAAACTAAGAACTGCTTAGGAGGATCTTCAAGCTCTGCACAGGGCAAAATGTATTCTCTTTTCTTTTACCCTTCTTGTTTCCTCAGTAAGATTAAATCTTAATCAATAAGATTAAATAACTTGCAATGTTTCCCAGCTGCTATTCTATTCACGTCAATGTAACAAAAATCAAAAAATCACTTTTTCCAGAGAAATAAATTCATAAACCAAACAACTACCCTCTGAGAAAAAGCAAAGAAGCTGGACAAGTCCACAATTATTTCAAATTGTTTAAAATTAATAAATGAGTTTATTATGATGGAGAAGGTAAGAAAAAGATTATTCATCCACCATCCCACCCTGAACAAGAACTGCACATTTGTGGATCAGTTTTACAGGTGTTCAAGGAAAAGGTAGCACCTTTGTCAAATTTTTGTCTAAGACAGTTTTTCACAGGATCTTAAACATGCAGCACATATGGGGTAATGAATCAAAGTAAAAAAAAGTAGTCTGAAATATTTTCAAATACATTTTTATTTAGCAGTACATGGAAACAACTCACTAATTGATAAAACAGGAAGCACAGATATTACATCTTTATTAGATTAGTTCTGCTCAATAACAATTAGATCATTATAATCTATTCATAAATAAATGAAAGAGATTAAAGGAGGCAATCTTTATATTCCATAAGACCTGGTGACCTGACTCTCCTAACAGCAGGGACTACATTTCAGTCAGCAACAGTCTCATTAACCCTTCTCCCTCTCCTGCAGTTAGATATGCTTACAATAATTACAGGAATATTATTTTCAGTTATCTTCCAATGTCTTAGGAACCAGAAACAGAGGCCCTAACAGTAGCCTACAAGATATTTGTAGTCTGCAGGGTTTTTTAGCCAAAATGGAAGGTTTTCAGAGCAAGGCAATGTCATAATGCCTCCTTCAGCCTCTTCTTGCTAAACAACTGCTGTTTATTCTGTGATTCAGTCTTTGCAAGTCATGCTCTCAAAACTCTTGATCCTTATCACTGCTCCTCACATGATGCTTTTGTCCACATTTTTCTCAGGCAAACCCCCAAGCTCAATGAATCTGAGACCTTGCTAATGTCGCTTTAGTACTCTGAACACATCAAATAGCTTTTTCCTGCAACATAGATACATCATCAATCTCAGTTCACTTTGTGATCCCCCTAACACGTCACTCTGCTATTCAGCCAGATGCACAGCATGTAGGCAGAAATAATTAAATTTATGATTTCAAGAACAAAAACTATTGAAGAGAAACAAACTTAAGACAGGACACTTCTCCAAACGACTAGGAGAAAAAGTCAGCTCTGTGTATGACACTCCTGGTATGTGTATCACATGGGCTTTCTTCTAAAATAAGATTTCACATTCAAAGTAAACAGAAATGTTTAACCAAATTTTCAGATTACGCCACAATATGCGTTAACCAGCTTCCTTTCTTGTTCCATTTGCAATATACGTGTATGCACTTTAATACACTAAAAACTACCCAACTCCAATCTTCACCTTCTGTACAATCTCTCTGCAGTCCAAATACATCTTTTAATGAAAACTTGCAAAAATCTTGTCTGCACTATTGATAGGGCAAGTCAACTTTTCCAATAACAATTCCCCACCTCTTTCAGATATTTAAGCCCACTTAGTTGTACATGTTCAAGTCTACACAACACCACATCAGCAGTTTGACCATCAAGCAGCAATATCAAGTTATACCCTTACACACCTTCAAGAATTTACACTCTGCCTTATCACACTTAAGCTCATGATATCCACCCTTTCTAAGAGTTCAAAGTCAGTCAGCTTATCCTGCTGACTTGTGCACTACAACTGCTCTGCTCATATGCAAAGCGATCTGCTGTGGCTGTTGCAGAGGCCCAATAAACACCTTACTGTACAAGTTTATTGCATTAAGTTTGCAGATAAACTGGGGGGACCAGTCAACATACACGAGGCGGGGCTGCTGTTCAGCAAGACCTGGACAGGCTGGGGAGCAAGCAGAAAGGAACCTTATGGAGTTCAGCAGGACAATCTTCTGCATAGGAAGGAAGAGCCCTCGGTGTTGTACAGTTGGCACTGCTCAGCCAAGGAGCAGCTCCACTGAAAAAAAAACCCCAAAGGTCGTAGTAGGCAGAAGCCAAAACAGGAGCCAGAAGCATGACCTGGAAACAAGGGGGCCAACAGCACCCTCAGCTGTGTCCCTGTGAACAGAGGTCAGCAGACTGAGGGCACACCTTTTTAATCCTGGCTCCAGTGTCCCTCCCCTGTCCCCATTCAACATAAGGAAGGCACAGGCACAGAAAACTGTTTTGGTGAAGGGACACCAAGGTAATGAGGGGCTGTGAGAAGAGGCCAGGAAAACAGACCCTCTCCAGTGTGAAGCAGAGGAGGTTTTGAAGGACTGTAACAGCAGCCATCCTGAACCTTCTAAATAGCCTTCCCAGGGGTGTCAAGATGACAGAGTCAGTCTCTTCAGTGACATAGTAGGAGAACAAAAGGTATCAGACAAAGAAGAAACAAAAGGGCTTCTTTTGTGTCAGTAGATAAAAGGCAAAAAACCCTAACTGACCAGTGAAGCTGTGCAGTTTCCATCTCTGGACACTTCCAAAGCAGAATAAAGCACAGAGAAACCTTACCTGAAGTCATCATCTTCCTAATTTAGCAGGGCTAAACAATCTTACTTGCAATTTGAGTTATCTGTAACTATGATTCCTTCCATTTTTCTGGCAGGCAATACAGATACATAAGGCCACCCCACCAAATCAAGCCAGAGAGAGATTTACACATGTAACACAAGGTGTGTTGCTTACTGATGAACAGAAAATTATTATTCATACATGTAGTGACCTGAAATGCTGCCATGAGTACAACAGGTTCTCAATAAAATATCACCTTCTAAACTGTTTGAATGTTAGAAATGGAAATTAACCAGAAAAATTAGGATAAAAACACAACCAACATGACATATTAAAACAAAAATGTAATATAGTCAAAGGATACAAGAATATTTAAAAAAAACGTTTCAGTCATCTGCTAGATTAGTTCATAAACTAAACTTCGGTTAAACATTTGACACATCTGAATCCTGCTGAACAGCAAAAACTGCATAAAGAATTGTGAAATGTGTAAAAAAATCAGTAAAGAGGCATGAGAAATAGAAATCAGGAGAATGGAGGGGTGTATTAATGAAATCCCAATGGAGTAGTTTTTAACACAATTCAATTGCACATCAGCAGACAAATTCAAAAGGACAATCAACAGCAAAGGCTGGGTAAAAGGACACACAATGAATTCTGAAGTTCCAAAGCTTGGAGGAATAAAAGCAGGGAAAGATGCAATAGTACAAAGCAGAACCTGCAGTAAAAGACCATTTAACATCATATGCACCAAGGGAATACTCAAGAAATCATGTACACTAGTAGTGCAGAAGTCTGAAGAAGAGCTTGTGCATACATTAACATATCACAAGATGACTGAGTCACCAGCCTGATACATTCCAAGATCACATTTGCTTCTTATGCCTGTACCAACTGAATTATTTTCAGCCATGAAAGCGAAGCATTAGCGTCTTTGTAAAGGGTGTTGGTACATTTCACATGTGCTTCATCTGGAACAGAGTGTACAAGAAAACTCACAGAAGTGCTTCTCCCCAACTTGAATCCTCTTTCCTACATTACCATACACCTGGTAATTTCTTAAAAATGAGGTACTGAATAAAGATGAAAGAAGAAAATAATCTGCCTTATTCTTGTATTTGCTTAATTTTAAGACAGATTTTTAGAAAGATACTAACTTTTACAGCAGGACTTGAGAAATGCATTATATGTTGGCACTGCACATTTATCTTTCTAATGTACTGCTGCTACCTTGACCATAGTACAGAGGACTGACACAGTTTATTGGATATACTGTGTATGGTAACCTTACCAATCAAGACTCCAAAGCTGGTATGAAAGAAATGTAAATAAGCCCACAGGCCACATGGTTCAGAACTGAACAATCAAGTTGAACCTGAGGGAGAAAAACAACAACAACAAAAGTTTCAATAGAAGGCAGCTAGAAGAACTTCCCTGACAGACTGGTCGAGAGGAATCTCTGAATCACTGATTTTTATTTAACTTCTGTACCTAATGAGAGACACACTCCAGGAAGTCAGCACTACCTGTGCAGTTTATCTTCTCCTTCCACAAACTGACCACAGAGAGAAGTAAAGTGAAAATATCTAGGAGGGAAGAAGCATAAGACTTCAGGTATGAAAGTATATCCTCACAGAATCAAAGGATTATCCACAAGAAAATCCTCTTGAATTTACTCCAGGCTCCAGTTTGAAGTAGAATTATTGTCAACATCAAATTGGGTCAGCTTAAAGCTGTCCCAGCGATGGACCACTCTGTGTGATGCTTTTTTCTATTGTCCAATTTGAACCTCCTAAACTAAAACTCATGGCTGGTGCTCCTCCTTAATCTCTTAGCACTGAGAAGAGCATGCCCCTTTGGGTAGGTCCAGGTCATAATTAGATTGCCTCTAAGTTGCCTTGATCTCCCTCTGCATCATTAAAGCCCAGCTCCCTCAACCCCTCCTCACAGGTCATATGCCCTGTACCCCTAAATACACTGACTGGACCCTTTATAGTTCCTCAGAAATTCTCCTTAACAGTGGTGCATAAACCAAGGAGCACGTTCAATGTACACCCTCAGCAGTGTCACAGAAAAGAAACAAAGCCACATCCCTGACTGCTGGTCACACTCTCCTTACACAGCACAGCAAACAGCAGACTGAACTATGGGATGTGCTGTTGGCTCATTTAAGTAACAGGTTTGTATAGATGAGACTCAAATTCAACTGAACATTCAAGTTAATTCTGCAGAAAAGAAAATTCTTAATCACACGTTTCCTAAAGCCTTGAGTTGCATCTTAAAGCAATTAAAACCACATGCAACTTCAGCATGCTAACACCCACAGTATATAAAAATCAAGAAAATGACACTGTTCTAGGTAAAGTTTCTAGGTAAATTCAGCTAATATATACATATTAGCTCTTCCTATAAATTATCAACAGATTATATTTAGAAGTGATATTTCAAAGCTACAACAGGCCTTTTTAAAAAAAGAGTAACTTTACACTCTGACACTGAGGGTGTCTTTACTAAAGCCATTCCCTTGACGTTCTGATTATATTTGCACTTTCATCCTCCATCACAACCATTAGAAGACAAAACATCTTTATGAAGTTTTTTCACTGACTAGGCTGCTGACACAAACAGTGTAAACCTGATAAACAGGTTTACAGCCTCCTATGGCACTACTCAGTCTTCCAGTGTGTCCTCTCTCCCTGTAGGAAATACTATAGACTGTTCTGCATGTATCCAAGAAGTGATTTAAAGCACAGCATTTGAACAGACTTGCCTCCCTGAACTTGTAAACCTAATAGAGAAGCTGTTCTACTGTTCAAAAAGACAAGCATGAAAATAGTAAAACTAAAATTATTGTTATTACATTAATTAAATTGAGATATTTCATTGTAGAAGCTAAAAAAGGTTGGCTTTTTATTTCAGGGAAGTTGAAACATGATTTCAACGCATTTATGACGAACTATTCTCTTAACAAGTAATGTACAGTCACAACTGAACCATGCAAAAACCCCAAAAAAATCCAACAACAACTACAAAACCAACCACCAAAAAAACCCAAAACAACAAAACACTGAAAGCCCTAAGTGGGGAAGAAAAAAACTACAGTAATAGGTAGGCCTGGATCCAAAACACTCCAGAGACTAAGCATTTGGAGCATTTAGAATCTGACATTAAGCCCTAAGCTAATGCCAGGGGACTCATCTCTAATTAAAACAGGTTTGATTTCAAATGAAGCATTGTAATCATTGGTTCTGCTTCCACAGCACCCATTACCAGGGCACAGGTGGTTTGTGACAGCCAGCAAAATGCTTGACAAAACAATTCTACAGTCACAAGAATTTGTTTCTGCCCATAACTGACAGAAACCCTGCGAAGGGGAAGGCGGCACAGGAGGGCCAAGGTCTACTTGCCTTGAGCAGTATTTTTGAGCTTTGCCTACGTGAGGAAAAAGGAGCAATAAAGTCCACATATGCAGAAACTCACCCTGCATTCTAGAACTTGTCATTAACACAAATTTTAAACATTACATTATTAAAGTATCTGAGAAAATACATCTTCTGCTCAAAGCTAGAGGGGAAAAAAAATCCCAAACATTACAATGCAATCTAAGTTAATCCTTTCTCCCAGAAAAAGATGGGGGAAAATAGAGCCTTTCCCTCCAAGAAATCCCACATATCACAGGAGAAACTTTACACTAACAGCTGAACACAAGGCCTTGCAAGAGATTAAAAGACCAGAAGATGCTAAAGCATTTTACTGTCATGTTGGTTCCACAAAAGAGTGTAAGTAATCTTTGTCAAAAAGTCTTTAACTGTTTGCAGAGGCCTTATTCAAAGTACTTGATTTCACTGCTGAAAACCAAGTTACTGTCTCTTTCTCTCCCCTGTATGTTGCAGGGAGGGACATAAAATAAATAAAGTGTCACTGTAAATATAGCCAGTTACCAATTATCCTTTCTATGCAACAGGTGTGACCCAAAGCACACAAAGAAACACCATCTACACCTGACTGGCTGCATGGTCATTCCTATTACCTTGCCTGCTACGCTGAATAGCAGACCTAGCTTCCCTTCAAGGAAAACAACTACTTTACTCTTCCAAAATAACCTACAGTAAACATGATCCAACAGTTTTAATATTTCATTTCAGTATGACCTGACTTCAACCTCATCTAGAGACTATAACAAACATTCATTCACCCACTTCACACAGAGCTTCTCGAAACAGGGAAAAAAGGGGATCTTAACACTTATACGCCTTTTTATTACTTTCACAAACTTAATTTCATATGTCTTTCTTTCCAAGCAATCACTGGATCAAGTGTAAACTTCTCTCCTGACTTGTTTTTCACTCCCAGTCAACAGCGTTACCTCTCCAGAGTTCTCACCGCGGGCTCCTCCTCTGCATAAACACAAGTGTGTGTGCATCCACTAACCAACCACCCCTCCACTTTTCGCGGCATTTCTTGCCAATATAAACGCTCACATCAGACACTTACAATACCTATACCAACAGCAGCCCTCTTACTGCCAGGCACAGGGCAAGGAGTGACCTACTACTGTCTCCCGACTGACCTGTTCGGCCACTGAGCGGCAGAGGTGCTACCTCTGCCCTCAGCATCACCCAGCCTACTTCCTAGTAACGCCGCCTGCTCTTCTCAGCACCTGAGAGGCAGAAACAGCCTCCCACACTACGGACATCTCGAATCGAGCAGCCCGTGCTCCAGGTGCTTTCCTACACCCCGCTCTGCAAAAACACCAAGAGAGGGAAGTTAGTAAGGGAGCGCAGGAGTTGTGTCACGGAGATCAGGAAGAGGCTCGGTCGGTTTCCCGCCGTCAGG
>VWZU01004857.1:1021673-1064743 GCA_013397095.1 Sterrhoptilus dennistouni
CACCGCTCCCTTCTGGCCCCGGGAAGGCCCACGGCCACCTGGGGACTCCCCCGCAGCTCGGGGAGTTGGTTGTGTTCCGCGGGAGCTCAGTGCTGTATGACCACGTGCTGCAAGGCGCTCTATGGACTCTCAGCTTTCCTGCCTCAGCGTCCCCAAGAGTGAAAATCAAGGCAATCTCTTACTTTTACATCTTTTCACAGTCGTGGATACGAAGATGTTTTTTCCGCTATAAGTGTAAAACAAGAGCAGCGGTGATACTTGTGTGGTTTTGCTCTCTGTTCTGGACCCTTCCCTCCTTCTCTCAGTGTCCCTGCCCATCCCATGGGATGCCATCCATCCCCGCCTGTCCCGGTGCCCTCCCTCGGCTGTTTGCCAACATCCATACCCCACTCAACCTTTGAACCCACTAGGTCACTTTAGATTTCCAGCAAAACTTGCTAGGAATATGCTTTTTCTCTCTTTTTGAAAAAAAAAATTTGATTTGCAGCGTTGGTTTGTACCTTTGCATTCTTCATCCCCATAATTCTTGAAACTTCTTAAGTTTTGAAAAAATAAAACTAGTCAAAACATGATCCAACAGTTTTTCACGGAAAAAGAAATACCTAAGGCATTGAATCTCATTCCTAAGATCTGCCTTTCGATGTGTTCTGCACATACTGAGGCTGAAAGAACAGCCATATAACAATATTTATACCTGTGCCATAGATCTTGAGAATGCAGAACTGTAAGCTAACGTGTTTATATTCTAATATGAGTATGATACAATTATATTGGGCATCTAATTGCAAATGAAGGCATTGTTTAATAAAAAATGCTCTTGTTGAGCCAAATCTATTGTGTACATGCAGAACAGTCGAACAAAGTGCTGAGCTATTTCAACTCTTATTCACTTGTAGCAGCTGCTCAATTAAATCAGAGTTTAACGTCAGCATTTTAGAGTGCTGATTTCTGAGGGTTACTTGATTTAAACAGTACACTCAAATCAACCTTTCTTCTACTCAAATCAGTTCTTGCTCAGGAGATAATGGTGTTCGAGACTTTTTTCAAATAAAACATTGCACTGAAAGAGAACAAGAGAATTTTGACAGAATTAGCTCCTCCTTCCTTTCCCCAAGATCTGCCAGTAGAAATGGATGAGTAATCTGTCTGTTCCAAGACTAGTGAATAAATCTGGAACTGTAGAGTCTCTGCATAGTCTAAGTACCACTAGATGTTTAGAATGTAAACAGTTCTGCCAGGCAGATATGTCTTGCCCCAAGCAGTATAATTAGTTTTCATTTTATGACAGGGTTTCTGCCCTGAAAAAGTTATGATTGGTCTTTTGCCCTGCTGATTCTATTTTAGACAAAATCTATTACATCTTTGCATGAGAAATGAGTTTACAAATGTGGTGATCAGCACATTTGAAACTTCCGCCCACAGTTGCCCACAAGTATTACAGTCACATACACACCTCTACTAGTGTATTGATTGCATATATTTCTTCTGTGGTTTGAAATAGTCCTTTGTTGTTTTTTTCCCTCTCTTTGAGATTTATATTTATAGAATCTTAAAATTGTTTAGGTTAGAAAAGACCCTTTAGATCATCAAGTCCAGCTGTTAACTCAGCACTGCCAAGTCCACCACTCACCATGTCCCTAAGTGCCACACCCATCAGGGATGGTAACTCTACCACTTCCATAGGCAGCCTGTTCCAAGCCTTGACAACTCTTTTGATGAGGAATTTTTTCCAATATCCAATTTCCGAAACTTCCCCTGGTGCAACTTGAGGCAGTGTTTTTTCATTATGTTTCAGTAATAGTCTACAAATTCAGACTCAGACAGCATTTTGATGAAGTATTCAAGGTAAATGTTTGATAATTATGAATTTATTTTAGCTGCTTTCCCTGGCTTTCTTCACAAATAGTCTAACTGAACTATGAAAAGACTAATTCTTACTGCAATGTCTTTTTCATAGTATTGAAAATCATTGTCTACTCAAAAGCATCCATTTAGCAATGTTTTTACTTAGCAAGAACACATTTTTCAGTTTAACTGTTTTAACTAGAAAATCAAGATTTAGGTATCAGTGCTCAGAAAAGTAACAGTACTCTTTAAGATATGTGACACTCATAAACTACTGATAAAATTTCAAGGCATTACTGTAATGCAACAATATTACACTTATTACATTGTAAGAATATAGTCAGAGCTATACTACTTGCCATCCAGAGGGACCTTGAGAAATGGGCCCATGCAAAACTCATGAAGTTCAACAGGTCAGTTATGAGGTCCTGTCCCTAGGTCAGGGTAATCCCAGGCACAAAAACAGGCTGAGCAGAGAGAAGCATTGGTGGGAAGGACTTGGGGGTAGTTGGTTGATGAAAGGCTCAGCATGACCTGGTAATGCACACTTGCAACCCAGAAAGCCAACTGTGTCCTGGGCTGCAGCAAGGGAAGTGTGGCCAGCTGGTCATGGGAGGGGATTCTCCCCTCTACTCTGCTCTCCCGGCTGGAGCGGCCACCTGGAGCACTGCATTCAACTCTGGGGCCCCCAACACAGGAAGGACAGGGACCTGTTTGAACCAGTCCAGAGGAGAGCCACAGAGATGATCTGAGTGCTGAAACATCTCTTCTGTAAAGACAGAGAGGGCTGGGGTACAGTCTGGAGAAGAGGAGGCTCCAGGAGACCTTAAAGCACTTTCCACTACCTATAGGGGACCTACAAGAGTGTTGGAGAGGGAATTTTTACAAGGAGTAACGGCTTTAAATTGGAAGAGGCTGGGTTTAGATATTAGGAAGAAATTCTTTACTGTGACAGATGAGGCACAGAAGTTTCCCAGAGAGGCTGTGGATGCCCCATCCCTGGAACTGGTCCAAGACAGGGTGGAGAGAGCTTTGAGCAACCTGGTGTAGTGGAAGGTGTCTCTGTCCAAGACAGAGGGGTTGGAATTAGATGATCTTTAAGGATCCTTACAACCCAACCCATTCTATGATAGGTATCATCAACACAAATATCCAGAAATACGGGCTTTAAGATGCTGTTTCCACTTGGTTATGCCTTAGTTGTACCACACCTGTGCTAGCAAGATTTTTAACAAAGACCTCTGCTCTGAAAATGTACCAGACTTACTCCTGTGTCACTTTAAAAATCTAATATACTGGTACTCAAAATTGTAGCCTATACTTCCATGTGAAAACCATTGCAGCATTCCTTTTTAATTGGTAGGAGCAATGTGAATGCTCCATACATAAGCAATGTGTGTCCCTTTTGCCATTAAGCTAATCAAATATAAATGGGTTCTACAATATTTATAATTTTTTACACTTTTATTGATCTTGAACACATTTACAGATCATTCTACCTTTCTGTCCTAAAAATGTCTGGATTTTGCTGTGTTTGATCTCTGAATGTGCAACAAAGATCTCTTCTGGGTTTATCTTCTGGCCTGTGATATCAATGGAGAAAAGAGTATCTCTGTAACTCAGCCATTTAAAACTGTCTCTCCCAAAAAAAGGAACTGGTCCTACCTGCTTTTAATTGCTTGTTTCTGTTGCCATGCTATGAGTGTAAGCACAAGGATTCATTTGGCAGGTGAACGACCTGTGTTGTAAAGCTGATCAATTTAAAAGTACCTTTTAGTTTAGTAAAAAACTAACTAAAATTTTTTTGTTAATTTGTTATTATTTTGCTTTGAGGTTACAGTTATCCTCAGTTAGATCTCCAGATCTCTTAGAGTTGTGTGTAAACACCTGTAGAAGCACAAGTTGCAAAACAATAGATGAGTCTAAGTGGCTGTGAGAGCGGAAAGGGAGGGAGGGAGAGAGAGAGGAAGTTTCATGCCAGGCTCTGTGTCTTCAGTGCCAGTGTATATTAGCTCAAAATGAGAAGTCAGACTGTGGCACAAATAGAGATGCCTTCATATTGGGTATTATACACAAACCAACGTTCAGTAGCTACAGAAGTGTCTGACAGAATAAATCTGCATTTATGATGTAATATTTAATGACATATTATGCTAATCTATTGCACAACCTGGTCTTGTAGCTCGATCACCAAATCCTAAACCAGAACAGGTAAAGAGCTGATTGAGCTGCATCCTAAAAGATGGGAAAGAGAGCAGGAATCCACTTTCATCAGCTAGAAAAGGACACAATGGAGTATTTCCAAAGTCTGAACGTATAGTTGTATACAAAAGTATTTTATAGGAGAATAAAAAGATAAAAACATAGCAAGTGGTAGAGATATCACTTCTTCAGGAACAGATTTACTGCTTGTGAAAAAAAGTGTAAACTGTAACAACCAATCCAGCAAAATGCCAGCAGATGTACTTAACCTCCTTAGGGCTGGGCCAGTTCACATGCCTGGTGTACAGGATATGTGTGCATATATGCAATTTGCCTTGCCAAATTTGCAGTGTGACCAAGCTGCAGGCAAAAGTGCACCAGGCACTGACACAAACCCCTCACTCTGTTCTGTGAGAAAGGAGGTTTGTACATACTTTCCGAGGTGACAGTCTTGGTGTCAGTCATTTGGCAATTAGTCAGCGTTCATTTGTATATAAACAACTTCTAGGCAAGTGTGTAATTCTGGCAGCTTGAGCCAAATGCCCCATTTAAGCTTCCTTAGTCATTCTGGAGGCACTGACTGTCATGTAACACTATGAGGATGCTGCATGCCTTTGTTAAGTATTCTAAACTACCACCTCTGGTCAAGACTACCATTTGTGTGGTTGCAAACCCCATAATTTGCAAAAATATGAATTTGAATTAGAATTTCTCAAAAGCCTCTTCCTTAATTTTTAATGAAACCTATTTTTAATAACGTAAAATAATTCAGGATTTGTTTGGGTTTTTGTTTTCTTGTGAAAAAAGTAAACTGTTAAGGCACAGAAGAACATACTGCATTCTGTTTCCAATGCTTTTTCAGTAAAAATTAAACAGAATGCAGAATGCATGTGCAGTCCCTGAAGGAGGGACCAGAACTCAGGCATGCAGAACTCCCACATTCTCAGGCCTATTTCCCTAGGAACAAACTAATTTTAACGATGAAGTATGGAAGTACACAATTCTAGAAGCAAAAACATATGTGCAGATCTATTTTTGTGATTAAGAATGTTCAGATTATTCCAAGGGGAAATTCAGTGTCAGTTTAAATTTGGGAGAGGTTGAAAAGAGATAACCAGTGGGTGACACTAAGTAAATGGGTATGTTTAAAACAGGTTCTTCACAGAGAACTGTGGGCTAGGTGTGGCTGTTCATAAGGTTTCACAGTACCACATCCTCTTTTCAGATTAGGCACTCAATAAGAAAGAAACTCAGAAACTCTCATCTGCATACTAGTAATGACAAGCCTGGAATTTCAGACTTCAGCAGGTAGGGATATAATTCTGATTTTACTGACCAGCTCCCTGTAAGATTGAAATGATATTCTCTACCTTGACCACTGATGCTGTTCACTGTTCAGCAGAAAATGTTACTCTGAAAGGACAAGGCAGAATAAACATGGGCAACAAGGGAATTTGGCAGTCCCTGATTCTGGACTGGAGTACTTCAAGTATAGGTTAGTTTTTGTATACAATTACTCTTGAAATAACACTGAAAAAGACAGGAAGTCATAATGGCATCTCTTAGGAGACTTGTTTTCTTAGTAGAAAACAGAATCAAACACCTGTCTGTGCTAATATTTCAAATGTGGGTCAATAAATCTTTAATTTCTTAAGAATCTCTATAAAATAAAGGTACCACACCTAGATATGAAGTTTCTCCAGGCTGAGGAGAACATTTGGACCTTGGGCATCTCAGCTTACCACTACAATATATTTTAGCATCAAAAGATGCACAGCTCCTTATGTTTAATTTCATAAAAAATAAGTACTGTAACATTCACTGTGTGATTTTGTCTTCTTACCAAGAAGTTGAATACATAAATATTATGGTTTTGTTTGTTTGGTATCTAACCTAATCCTGGAGAGACTATTTATAATTAGGTCAGCCCAACAAGTCCATTTCACCTTTAAGGACAAAGCAATTTTTGTTTTTCTAGACAGATTTCAAAAATCTTCATACAATAATTTAAATGTATATAGTAAAGATAGAAACACCTTGCAAATAAAATGTACAATCAAATCTGGGACATTACTGTGGCACATATCAGAAAAATGTTAATTGACTCACAAGTGTCCTGTACTGGCATACATAGCATAGTTACAGGAATGTGTAGTAAGCATATGAAACCCAGAAGAAATGAGTATAAATTAAGGGTATTTTACTCCACTTAACTTCATCTTGCAAAATAATTTAATCAGATTTCAAAAACATTCCACAATTTTTTGTCATTTTTGGATGTACCCAGTTTCAGCGGCACATGGTCTGAAGTTTCAGAGATTGGGGTAAATAACAAACTTTATTGCCTGCAGTTACCCAGCTTCTCTGCAAAATTATAGAATCATAGTCACCATCCAACTTGTATTTATGATTTTTTTCATAAAACAGCAAAAGAATTAGCATTACAAAAATAAATATTCTAAGAATAAATATGTATTTTTTTCTCATTTTCTCAAAGTATACTTATGCTTGGATGTTGAAATGATCCATTCCACAATAACATGTCAACGTTTGTTAGAATATCAGTGATATCAACATGGAAGTTTTCAAATATGGCCTTGAGAACAAATGCGCATCACATGGAGACTTCTCCACATTTCTGGCAGAACTTTAGTTTCAGCTGCAATCACACAGCTCTTTATATAGACTACCTTATCAAATAAACATGAAATTACCTCCAGGTCTTCAGTTTGTATTTATCTGGTCAGTAGGGGCTTATTATAGACAGAACATTCTGTTCTTTCAGGGAGTTGTATGAAATTGAATTTGGACCCCAGGAGGTATGAATGCATGTTCATAGAGACACCCATGCAGGTTAAGGATGCTCACTAGTTATGGCACTTGCTGAACAGAGTCAGTTTTCAGTAGACATGCCTTCTGTGTCTTTGTGTCATCAACTCACTGGTTTTTTTTTCTTTCATCATGTGTTTTTCAACTGAATGTGGAAAACTCTGGCAAGTATAATTGATGACTTCATAGTATTTACTAGCTAATCTCATCCTCCACAGAGGCATAAATTATGCAAATGATGAATAATTGCTTATGAAAGGTGTTCAGAAAATTGATTATTCATTAGATATTTGAATGATAAGCAAACAGTATTGACTTATTTGTTTTTTCCTTTTTGCCATATAAGTGTAACCATGTTTTCCTTAACATTCACTAAATGCTTATCAAGTTGTTAATGCACTGTATTCCTGTAAGGAGGTTGCTCGTACTTGCTCAGAAACAATAGAGCCAGAATCCAATTCACTTTTTACATTGACTGACTGGTTCATGATAAGATAGAATATCCTGTCCTCTGGTAGGATACAGTTGTTGAAGTTCAGTCTGGTTCTATACCATTTCTGAAGACTGAGCAATCATAACACAACTCAGATTTCAAATGAAAACCTTGATTCAGAGCATTAACATGAAAAAATGTTTTGTGATCAATATCTCACCACCTCATGACCGGCTCTATTCCTCATGTTTATAGGAAAAGCCACATACTTTAGAAATCCGCAATCCTTCTTGGGATTATCACATTAATGATCTTCAAATTAATAAAGCCTTTAAAGTGATGTAAGGAACTGGTTCTGTCTGTTTGAATAAATAATCAACTGCTTATCACATACTCTCATTATCTTTGGTTGGCACCAAATCAGTTTCCAATTCAGAAAACATTGTGGCTTTTAGTAATAGGTTATGTGTTTTCTTTGAAGCCTTTAGACCTGAAGATACTTAAGATACAAGATCCTTTCAATTAACTAGAACAAAATTATTCTTCTCAGACACCTGGAAAACACAGGCTTAAGAACAGTGATGAGCAGTCAGTTCTATGTAGAAATCCCATCTAAAGCACAGTGATATTTACTAGAAAAATTGGTCTAAAATATCCGAATTTATCTTAAACCAGAATAAGGCTAATGGCAACAGCTGATCCTTTTGATTGTAAATATTTTATTCTAATAAGAATTACTGATTTTCTATTTAACTTGCTCCTGCTTAGGCAGTGCATTCTAGGATTAAGGATTAGTTAAAAAAACACTGAATTCTGTTCCAGTATTTGCTACCTTATTTTTTTTTATTGTTGTTGTGGTTGTTTCCCTTAAATAAAGTAAGCATATGAAAGCCTTTTGTACTTACCTTTTCCTGAGCCACCTAAATTTGTGTAGGACATTCCTGAAATTTTCTTTTGAATGAAACCCCAGAAGTATGTTGATCTTACTAGGAGGAAGTTCTGCTTTTCTTTCTTGTTAAATCTTTCTTCTTAAGGAACATCTGGTGTCTCTCCCCTCCCCCACTGGCACCACATCACAAGCCTGATTCATTTGCTCCCATAATATCATGTAGAAAACTTGTGGATGGTTATTCACTCTGTCCTTTGGGGGATAATTACTACAATTTATCCTAAAAAATCAAACCTATTGCTCCTATCTAGCTAAATCATTTGAAGGCTGTCCATTACTGTATTATCTCTGAATTAAAAAACTTTACACATCATATCCTGGTATGTTTTTTTTTCCCTGAGATTTCCTATCTTAACTCATGCATCTCTCCCACATTTTATTATCTTGGCTTTGATTACTGTCACAATTTCCCCTGAAATGATTTGCGTTGTGTTGTCTCTTGTGTCCAGCCACATTTAGTGGCAAGGGTGTGAAAACCATTGAGAACCCATCCACATTCACAGCTTTACAGATCAGACTTGCCTCTTATTAATTTCCTTCTGTTTGTTTAGATGGGAGTTTCTGTAGGCTTCATTTAAAATTACTACAGGCATGTCTTGCTCTCTTCCTTGTATTTCATATTGTTATTTTCCTTGTATTTTAGGATGAAATATTCTGAACATATATTGTGTACAAAATCTCAAAAGAACAGTTCTTTTCATAGGTTATCTGTCAAGATTTTTTACACCAGTGCTTCAGGATCAAGACTCAGAATTTGTAAGTGATTTGACTGGCAGGGGTTAAGGGTGAAGCACTAGTGACATGCTTTTTATCAAGGAAATAGGCTGTTGTATTTCTCAGAAGTCAAAAGCTTATTTCTTCCAACTATAGGTCCTAATATTAATAAATTATGCTATGTTGGAAATACATACAGCATACTAGCTTAGTCATGAACTTTAGTAAGGTCAACAAACCTCAGTGAGAAGGGAAAAATAACTATTGTCTAGCCTTGATCTATTTTTCTATTAAATACAAAGGAAAAAAATCAGTTATTTGTACTGGAGCTGGTCTCTTGAGTTTCTACTAAACTGTTGTTGAAGTGTGGGGTGAGGCTGGGTGGAAGAGCTGCTCAGTCTGGTGGAAGAGCTAAAGAGGGGGTAGAAAGGTTAAAAAGCATCAGGGGCTCTGAGGAGGAGATTGACTGGTGGAGACATCTCTACCATCCCTGAGGCACCTGCACCAGACCTCACACAACTGGAAAGAAAAGATCCCCTCTTGCACTTTCCCTTCCCTCCTCCACCAATGGGATGGGGAATCAGGAAAGAAAAGAGAATAGAATTCATGGATTGAGATAAGAACAATTTAATGACTGAAACAAAGTAAAAGATAATAATAATTAACAAAGTAAGAGATAATAATGATGAACTACTACTACTAATTGTAATAAAAAGGCGAAGGAGGGAGAAATATGAAACCCAGGAAAGAGAAATGCACAACACAATTGCTCACTACCTGCTGGCTGATGCCCAGCCCATTCCTGAGTACTGATCAGCCTCTTTCCAGGTAGCTCCCCCAGGTTTTCACTTGCCATGACATTCTATGGTATGGAATATCCCTCTGGCCAGTTTAGGTAAGCTGCCCTGGCTGTAGTCCCTTCCAGTTTTTCTGCTCCTCCTCACTGGTGGAGCATGAGATAGTGAAAAGTCCTTCACTCAGAGTAAGCACTGGCCAGCAACAACCAAAGCATCAGTGTGTTATCAACATTATTCTCATACTGAATCCAAAACACAGCACCATACCAGCTACTAAGAAGAAAATTAGTTCTTTCCTATCTGAAGCCAGGACAGGATCACTAAAACAATTCTGAAAATATCCAGCACCACAACCTTCTAACACTTTATACTTGTTTTATATCCTCTGTAACTTTTCTTTTTGTTTTGTTTTTTTTGCACAGAAAGCTTTGATGGACTCTGTGGTATTAAAGAACCTCTGGTGTTACTCAAGACTTCATGAAGAAATTAAATTGTAATAATGAAGTTATAAGACATCTGGATAAGTAAAACAGCAAAAATCAACAACTATTTTAATCATGGTTGGCAAATCTGTAGTTTTCTATAGGAGTCAATAATCATGGATAAGAATAATCTGTTGATAGTGTACTTGTACTTTCAGGAAGCTTTTTACAAAGTCCTGCAGTAAGGAAATAAAGCTGTTGTAGGATGACATGGCTCATCATTTAAAGTCCTATCAAGTACAGTAAGAGCCCAGATTTCACAGCAGAAGAAGAAAGATTCTCAGTGCAGCCCAACAGAGATGCATGCTTTTGAACTTACTGCATTATTAGGCTAAGGATAAAAAAACAAAGTGATGGAGTTTGCTGATGATACAAAGTTATGTAGAAAAATAAAATATGCTGAAAAAAGTTAAAAATTGTTTCATAATACAAAACATAAACAAAGCAGCAAGTGAAATTCACTGTTGATAAATGCAGAGTAAAGACAAGTTTTCCTCTATGTGCCTAACTATGTTTATATGTTCAGAGCAATGAGATTTACATGAGCTATCCAGTAGAGATATTTGAAAATGTCAGCCAATAGATATCAAAAAGGCAAAATAAGTACGAATTATTAAAAAATATATATAGTTACACTATTATATAAATTCTTCATGAATATAGATTGGACTGCTGGTCACACTCTCAAAAAAGATGCAATGTACTCAGAAAACATATTGAGAAAAGCAACAAAGGTGTTGAGCTGCTGCTTTCTAGGAAAGCAGGGAAAATAATAGAATGTAGGTAAGCAGAAAATAGATCAGAGTAAAACTATTTACATTACTTGTGATAAGAGAAGTAGGGGCACCTAATGAAATTACTGTGAAGATTTTTTTTAAAGGGAACATTTTGTTCTACAACATAACTAAATCACAGAATTCATTACCACAGGATGTTGTGTATGACAAAACTACGAATGGTTCAGAAAGTAATTAGAAAAATTCCATAAAAAGCCCATCAAGACCCAATAAGCAAAAAAATGCAAATGCAGAGTCTGGTTGCTGGAAATCCCTATGCCAAAGACTACCTAAACCTCAGAGGAAATACCAGCAAAGTGTCCTTTCATACTTGACCTCTTCTATATTCTTTCCCTAATTACCAGCTGCTGCTGGCCGCTAAGGAAATAAGACACTAAGCTGGATGTGAGCAAAACATTACCTTCACCTCACCCTGGCCAGCCAGCCTGATGTAAGGACTTGCCATGATACCACCCTGTGTTCCTTCTCCGGAACCAAGAGAAGCTGTTGGCAAGTGGTTTCCTTGGGTCTCTTGCAGTCTAAAGGGGGTGACCTCTGCAGATGGAGGAAGCTCAGAAGATCTGGGGTCTCAGGGACATACAAAACACCTCAGTCCCTATGGATATTGAAGCAGAGAGAGAGAAGAGCTATTATTTTGCTTTCATTATCCTCTCTTTTTTAATCTCCTGAAGTGAATACAAGATGGTGTGGCTTTTCCACTTTAGTTGCCTTATCCAGAAAACTGGAAATCTCACCAAGTACCAGTGCTGATAACTTAGTTTAAAGAGGAGTCATGAACATAAAGTGTTTCTGGAAAAGAATCCAAATAGACTATCAGAACATTCTCAGATGTCTAAGTCTTAAGGGCTCTGAAGTTGTGCTCTACACATGGAAACAAAAGTGAAAAAAAGACAGCATTAAAGGACAACCAGGAGATTTTGCCAGACATCCTGGGTATATTATATTATAGTGGCTTTAGACTGCCCTGAGAAGCCAGCTGTGATCCTGGAAGGGCAGGGAATGTATCCTAGAGCAGGTTTAGATTTAGCACACAAATATCCCTCTGTGCTGGAGCAGCTGCACTGCCAAGCTTGCTGGCAGGCAGGGAGAGGAGCCTGCTCGTGCCCTGACTCTGCAGATGCTGCTTTGCGCTCTGTAATACAAATAATTGGCACAGGAGTTTCACATCACTGTTCCTCAATGTGCAGACATAGGATAAGGGATTCTTTAGTTTTCAAAAACTAAGCTAATCTTCAGAATTCAAGGCCTTTAGGAAAAGAGATTATATTTTATGGGGTTTTTTTGAAATCCAAAATAATATTTTACTGTAATGCAAAGTTATTGTCAGGATATAAAAATCTGTTACAATTAAGAGATGAAGTGCCTACAGAGGGAAGGGGTACTGAAAAAACCTTGTAAACCACTGTGCATATTTCGTTATTTAAAAATCAATCTGGATACAGTTTATCATCAAGTATAATGGTCTATTCATATATGAGTTACCAAACAGAATGATACTTTACCAAAATAAAGCAGCAGTACCCAAGATTTGTTTGCCAAAATCTTACAATGTGTCAGAGTTATTCCTCTAATGAGGTACAAAATTCCTACTTGAAAAAGGTGCAAGATTGAGCTAAAATAATTTTAAACCATAGTCAGAGAGATGGTTTTCTTACTACTGATGCGCAGCTCAAAATACTGGGAGCTGTTACTTCGTTTTCTTTAGCAAAGCACAGAGACTTTTAGCACAATCATAATTTTTTCCCCACACATTTTGTTCTATGAAGAGGAACCTGAGGACAGTACCATGGAGCTGTGATCACTTGTGATTTAAACTTTCAACACTCAGGTGTTCTGACTTCTCAAGCACCTTGATAAATTATCTAGGAACTATCACTTATTTTCTACCAATTTGAATCAACTACCAGCTGTATCACCTGGTAGAAGGCTACCTTTTACCTTACCTCTCTTGATGCTACTACATTTTTCCCTTATTACTGATGGGACAGTATGGGATAACATGGAGAGTGCTGGCTGCTTTTTTAGAGCATCTTTCTGATAGTTCAATAGCGCAATCAGAGTAACAGCACAGAATCAGCTCTTCATCCTACTGGAGACCACGGGAACCAGATACTGAATTATCAGGATTAGTAAAGTATTTAAATACATACCATCGTTATTAAGACTATCAACACTTTTAGGAAAAGTGAAAGGAGGCAGACAATTTGGATTTGTTTGGCATTGAGATAGTACTCAGCTGACTGAAATACATGGATATAAAACAAGACAGTGGCCCAAACAATCATTTAAACAGATTTCTGCAAACTAAAGTCATGGCTTCCTGATGCTGAAATCATTTTTGATTAAATGATTTTGCTTCAAAGGTGAATGTAGGCATCACAGGTGTGAATTAGTAGGTGCATAATGTCTACGCACCTACAAACATTTTATATTCTTGTATATTCTTTATATTCTTGTATTCATGCTTCCCATCTGAATTAAGAATATTCTACTTGATTATTCTATTTTGTATACAATTATTTATTTGACTATTAGACTTTGTTTGCACTTTTTAAAAGGAATTTTGTTTTCTCTGTTTTTATGAAATTCAACTGTCATAAGCCTTAATAAATAAATATGCACCACTTGTTTTTTTATGATGTTCATTTTCAAGTTACATGAAAGGAGCAATTCTTAAATTAAGGTATTTCCCTCTAAAAAATTCTTTTAGCCTCAGTACCATGAGGTACTTGTATTCAGCATTCTCTGCATAAGAACATAAAACTAAATACCATTTCTGGCATTAAATATTTTATTTCAAGCATTAATTCTAGAAGCATATATGTATTTTGTTTTGTAATTCACAGAAAACCAGTAATCTTTCAAATGAGATGTATAGTGAACTTTAAACTGAATAGTTGTGTTGGTTTAGCACAACATGGTTGGTTGGCCTTCCTGTAACTTCTGTGAAGACTAATGTTTTGCCTTTACATTTTGGAGCTACATTTTGAAGGTAGAAAACAAAAATAAAGTCTCCTTTTATTTGTTTTCTTATGCATGCAGTGTTTACTTATGTGATCAAAAATGTTGAGGTCAACTAGAACTTTGAGACAGCACATTAAAGTTCACTATTTCTCAATAGTCTTAAGGTGTAATATTATTTTTAAGAAACGTGATGACAAGGGAGCATGAGCTAGCTGTAGCATTCACTTTCTAAAGTTACTCACACTGGATGACACAAGGACTTGCTTGTACCATAAACATTCCCCACCCCTCCTACGCGGACTGCAGGTAAGCCTGCAAAACAAGCTTTAAAGTGCTTCAGGGCCTTGGATGGGTGGTTTGGCAGATTTTTACTGCATGAATTGCAAAGGGGGAAAAGCCTCTAGTGGTGATATAAATAGGGATTTCAGGAGCACTCTAATGGTCTGTGTTCATCATAACAAAGTGCTACCTGTGACACATTATGACCAAATGGTCTGGATGTAGAAGCTGTGTTTCCATTCTGTAAATTGGTCTGAATCAGGACAATGGTGTCTCAGTCAACAGACCAGCATCACTGGGTGGTTAGTCTAGGCAATATTCTGTCCTGGGAAACAGGGTCTATCACACTTTTGATATCCACAGCAGTGTTTTGACTGTTTAAATGCTTTTTCATTTGATTTTATAACAAGAGCCTTTTTCAAGTAGCAGCATTATTACCCTAAAGAAAAAGGAATAGGAATAAATTGTGTTCAGTTTGCACAATCACACAAGTCTTTTGAAAGAGGTAATTAGACTTCTGAGGGCAGATTGCCATAGCATATTGCAGATAGGAAAATCTTGCTAAATTTTGTGGTCTGCCATGCCTCTTGCATTTTACAAAGGCATCTTGCATCATTTGAGGGTAAAACCTTCTCATAAATATTAAAAAGCAGAGGAGCTATGCTTCGGCTTCTTGTCAAGCAATATTGTCTTTTCCTCCCCCAAAATTAATTTTTCCCTTTCCTTAACAAAAACTTTCATACATTCAGATGTTAGTACTACTAAATTCTGACACTCCCCTTTAAATGAACTACTCTTCCAACACTTTTTCAGACTTGGTGTCAAACAGACTCTTGCAGGAGTTATGAGCCAATGAAAGCACAACCACACTGGGCAGTCAGCCCTGCCACGACACAAAACACACTTCATAAAAAGTATTTTCTTGTCATCTACATATGTAACGCAGAATTATATCTCTTTGATAACAGGATCTTCAGGCAGATCTCCAGTGTCTGGAAGTGCTTTGTTTGTAAGATCTTTGCATTTTGTTTTCTGGAACTCATACTTCAAGAAGAAAATACAAATATTAGTCTAAGGTTAAGAGCAAATAAATCCATAGGGATGATCTCCAAGACATTTTTCAGATGACAATCTTCTTACTTTCTTTCATACTGAAAGATGTGCGATCGCACCCAAACATATTTGAGATACTTCACTTTTACTCCCTGTTACAGATCATAATAATGTTTTTAGGAGAGAAAAACCTCCTGAATTTCAGTGAACAGTTATCAGTAAGTGCAATAGATTCTTCTTCCATTAGTTAAAGTTGAAGGGTCCTATGAGCCACTTCATTACTCGCAGCAGAGTAGAAAGCAATTGTTTCTGTTGTACTTCAGTAACTTATATTCCTCTGATGTCCTTTTTTCTTTTTCCTCTTTCATGATTTTACTTACATAAAACACAGGAAATTATTTAACTAATGCCATTCTACATCTCTAAATTAAGTTTTCAAGTGCTCAATGGGCTGGTTCTGTAACAAAAGTATGGTGCACTCAGTGAAAAGTAGGCATCACACAAGCTGAGACTGAGCTCTGGCAGATCTGGGGAGAAAATGCTTGGTTTCTCTAATAATTGATCAGAACAGCACAGCAAGGAGACAGCAGAAAACTTTAAGTGACAAAGCGTTTTCACATATGATAATAAACAGTGGATTGCCTACTTGGAAATCTTATTCTTTGCATAACCACTGGACAAAGTATTTGAAAGAAAGTGTATGAACAATCCCCCAAAAAATACTACCTCTCAAAATATGGCAGTCAATTGAAATAGCATAGCTAGAAAACAGTAATAAACTGCCTGACTCACCCAGTTTTCTTAAGGACATGTTATGCTAGATGTTGTGAATGAAGTACAGCTGTTTTTCAGAGTTACAGTGCTAAATGCTTCATATACTTTTATATGCTTCATATAGTTTCATTTATAGTTTTACACAGTCGATGTTAAAGATAGACACTAAAGTGCCTGAAGCTGCATTGAGGAGACACCAAATTGTGTACTAGCATAGTATCAAATAGCATCTTTAGAGGCTTCTTTTCTTAAACACTTGGTCTCAATTGATTCCTTTTACTTTCAAGGACTGTGTACTGGATCCTTCAGGGTGGTACTGGGGGGAAGAGGCTAAGAAGTGCTCCACTCACAAGAAGTGATGCCCTGTAGCCTTTTATTCCACTGTTAAGGTTCAGAGTGAAGTACACTGAAGGTGTAAAGGGCGTGAACATTTAAGGCTGTGTCTTCCATTACAACCCACAGCGGTTGTTCTGCAGGGCAAAACTTACAAGTGAAGAAAGCAGTTATTTACCGCATCTGATATGATTTCCTGCAGAAAGGGCAAAGTATTATTACATGATTTTCCGAACAAAGGACACAGTACCATGAGTCACATACCCTGAATGAATTCCTTATATGTACAGGAACAAATCTTGCATTACTGACCTCTAAGAAGGTACTGTCTCTGGTGTCAGCTTTATAAATCATATCCTGGAAATTTCTCCACAGGGCAGTCTCATGCAGGAATATCGCTTCAGTACAGAAGCATTTGATGGCACTGGTATAACAGCTTGACTCCAAGGCATATGAATCTAGTGAAGGGGCATGGTCAAAAATGTAACAGATGATCTGAGCCAATTTCTTTTGGCTACTTGGGTCATACTCTTAACTCTGTTTCTGGGTCAAGAAGGGGTTTGGTTGAAGAGCACAGAGTGAGATGGAAAGCACTGAATGGGGTTCAATGAGATTTTTCAGCAGAACTCCTGTGATGTTACTGCAAGTCCTGAACTTTGCTTCTCTTTTTCCACTCCAAGATCTTATTTCCATAAGATAAAGAAAGATAAGAAATTATTATTTTTTATTAATAAATCTTATTAAAGATGTATTAATCTTTATTAAATGTTAATAAATGGGCTAGTACCCTGGGCAGCAGAGGGTTAATCAAGAAAAAAGTGAAAGGGAAACATTCTCTATTTCGTAATTGTTTGCAGAGCTAAGCCAGCATGCAGTAGAAGAATTAAAGAAAGCATTTGACCAAGATTTGTTCATGCCAGCCACACCTTTTCTTGCCTCCTCACAAAATACAGAAATGTGTGTCTCCCTGAGGACATTCTGCCGAGTTTTGAGATGTAACATCTTGACAGTGGAAAAGTACAAGTCTAAATATAGTATATTTTGTCAAACTTTGTTTAAAGGAATGTTCCAATAGGTATCTGTTCAAAAATGCACCTTGCTATTGGTTCCTGTGCAAACCCCTTTATTAATAGGGATTCTGCAAGCCAATAATACCAGTATGAGGCCATATAAGTGACTGATTGTTTTGGCAGGTTTTCAGGCCACACAATGGCCTTTGGCTTCACAGTCATATTTGTCATAGTCTGGAGTGCAGGAGGTCTTACTATTTTGTTTCTTCCTTTTTGTTTACTTACCGTTTCCTCTTCTTTGGCACTTAAGAGATTGTGTCCTTAAAAGGCACAGAAAGTACAGTTAGGTACTTCATTTCCAGAGCATTTCTTGCCATGATGGATTCTAACCCACAGCTCAAAAATTTTCATTTATATGTAAGGAAGAAAACCTTGCAGTGAGCAGGCAAAAAGAAGGAGACTATAACAAGTCTGAGACATGGAAATTCAGTATCTGAAAATCCACACAGCATTGAAATCACAGATATCAGAGATAGAATTTTAAGGGGAAAAAAGGTAGAACTAGTAAAAAGACTACTTTTTCCAGCAGTCTATGCTTCCATCATTCAAGTTCCCTCTTTATACAAAAAATTTCATGATACCACACATTTCATACTGCCAGGAGTAGTAGAGGTAGGGACACAGTTACTGGAAGAGAAGGAAAGAAGCATATTCATGCAATTTTTATTCCTCTCCTTAAAGCTTTTTCTTGGTGCAAGTGAAGGACTCACAAGAGGCACTTCATCTTCTCCCTCACTTCTGTTTTTGATGGAATCCCTGATCAGGAGAAGGTGACCTCCAGGAAACAACATGCAGGGGGTAACGAGCAGGTCAGGATCTCCTTGTGGATAACATCACTTCTCTGGGAAGCCTAAGAAGTGTGATTTTTCACACTTTACTGAAGCATTAAGTTCAACATTTTACCCCTCCTCTGTGGCCACATGCATAGATTCTGCATCATCTAAATGCCTAGAAAATATTTTCTATTTCTTTCTCTGTTTTCTTGTTTACTTCTAAAGCTACCTATTTCTTGCAGTAGCTTTTTGCTCACATTGTATAAACAGCTCTTCAGGCACTGCTGATTGTGTGATACAGTATGTGCCTACTGGAATGAGAAAATGACAAGAAAACCAAAAATTATGAAAGCACAAGAAAAAATCTCAGCAGTGATGAGACAACACATGGTGTGTTTTGCAGCACCCCAAGTTAGAAGATGAGATTTTACATTTCAAAAATGTTTTGAAGCAGAAATTATGTCTTCTGCACACTCTGATAACAGCAATTCTTTCTACTATTTTCCTTTGCAGCAATGAGACTCTGCTGGAAGATGTGGCTCCAATTTCCATGTAGGAAACAATGTGGTGGGGGATACCCTCCTTCCAGCTGCTACCAGGACTTGTTAACAGCAGGTGAAGATCCAGTAGGACACACAAACAAAGCTGAGTTTTTCACCTCTTTTCCCCTGGGCTTCCAACCCAAGAAATGCTTAGGTAGCCCCTGATCTGGCCCCTGGCACAAGACTATCATTTCCCTGCTCAGGAAGCACAAACATTTCGACGTTCCCCATTCCTCTTTGGGAACTTCTGTGCTGGCACTGTGACAAACTCACTGACCACTTTTGAGAGACTCACAGCCTCCATTGACATGGATTATGAGAAACTGATGCCACGTGTGGCAACAACAATGGCACAACCTGAAAAGAAATTCACAAATGCTTGTACAGAACTTTGTACATAATGTAACTGAGCAATGTAAAGCTGCAAGTCATTCCATGGCTCAGGCTCTCTCAGTGTCAACTGTGAAGATTCATTTATATTTGGTTAAGGCTCATCCTCAAGTTTCAGATTATCTTTGACACCAAACTTAAACTGCCTTTTCTTGGGGAACTCTTCAACCTACAGGCAGTTCTGGAGGATGGGACAGGATTGGAAAAGATTGCCTGGATAAAAGAATGCTTAGATAAATTTCTCCAGTATCCAAAAACATACATGATCATTCCCATGAAGGAAGAACGGGAGATTTGCAAAGGATTCTGGGTGTTCTAAGTATTTTTCTGCTGAGTAATTTCCATGTGTGGGAATCTTCCCTTGGAGCCACATTGGAGACAGAACTTTCTCTAAACTCAAAATGAGAAAGCCTAGAATTTTTTATTTCCAGGGAGTTTATACACACAGCTCTCCTTTTTTAACTGATTTTCTAGAGGATTTTTTTTTTAAATGAACAAAACGTTCATTTATTTATTGGATCAAAAGTTTAAAAATGCTCTTTAAAAATGCTGACCATGTATTATAGCCATCAGAAGACGTTCTTTCATTCCCTCAGGATGGACTAGCAAAGGAAAGAGCCTCCAGAATGCAAGGCCTGGAGAAAACAGTGGCCAATAGCCATGCAGAGGCGTGTTTGGAGAAGTCTCTGTCACATCAAGTCCCAGCTGGGGCACAGATGCTGTCCCCATCCAGCTGGGAAGGTTGGGGATCACAAGCACAGCTACAAGCTTCTCTTTTAGTTAATAGCATGAAATCTTAAGTAATTTCTTAGAAATGCCTAGAACTCTAAGCTACTGCATGGAGATTGTCAGTCTGTGCCTTCAAGAGGCCCTGCACGAGCTGTCTGTCCCAAAATCAGAATTACAGGATCATAGCATGGTTTAGGCTGACATAGACCTTTAAGAACATCAAGTCCAACTGTTGACCCAGTACTGCCAAATCCACCACTAAACCATGTCCCCAAGTGGCACAGCTACATGTCTTTTAAATACCTCCAAGGATACTGACTCCAACACTCCCCTGCACAGTGTGATCCAATGCTTGACAACCTTCCAGTGAAGAATTTTTTTCAAATATCCATTTTTAACCTCCCGTGGTGCAACTTGAGGCCACAAACTTCCTTCAGATAGTTGTAGAGAGCAATAAGGTCTCCCCTGAGCCTTCTTTTCTCCAGGCTAAACAACCCTAGCTCGCTCAGCCACTCCATTCCACAGAAGACTTGTGCTCCAAACCCTTTACCTCCAGTTTGTATCTTCTCTGCTGTGTTGTATTTCTAGCAGACATCTAGTAAGTTGAAGTCCCCCATGACAAAAAGGAAAAGTGAATATGAGACTGTTTATAGAATATTTTCTTTAGCTCTTTATCCTTGTTGGGAGGTCTGAAGCAAAGTCCCACCATGATAACTGCCTTGTTGGCCTTTTTCCTGATTCTGACCCAGAAACACTCAACCCTATCCTCACCATCATTAAGCTCAGGATAATCAAAACACTCCTGACATAGAGGGCTACCCCAGAACCTCTCCTTCCTTGCCTATCCCTTATGAGGAATTAATAGCCATCCATTGAAGCATTCCAGTTGTGTGACTAATCCCACAACATTTCCATGATGCCATGAATGAGGGTAAAACATGAAGGCTGTTTGTACATAAGACAGCATTCTACACACACAAAAAACCCCCAACCCACTACACGTTTTAAAACAGAAGTTATGTGTTTGTTCTACACTTGACTTTAAGGTAGCAATCACTTATCCAAATATAAGTGTATTCTAAAGATATAATGTTCTCATTCCCTATGCTTCTGAAAGAGTGCTCTGTAATTTCCTTAGTAAAGGGTACAGATAAATATTGCTGCCAAACTTACAGGCAGGAGCTGAAGATCCTCTCTGACTCAATTTGTATGCACCAGTCTGAGCCTTAAAAATTCTGGTTTCACTTTGTTCCTGTAGAAACTCTTGGTGTACCAGAGGCAGATCCTCCAGGAAAGACAGAGCACTGAGAACTTCAGAGTCTTCCAAGTTCTATCTCCTGACAATTACCATCCTGCATAAAGAAACTGCCATTACAAACTGTATCTGCTATGTTCTTCCAGATTTTTTGCCAGTAAGTAAAGGGCTTTTAGCAGGAGTAGTGATTTCTCCCTGCTCTCCTCCAGTCCCTTTTACCTTCTAGAGAGAGACTCCTCAGTGCAGTTTGAATTTGCAGGTGGCACTTCTGATGTTATTTCCCATAAATAACATTTTTGCACCGCACCTATATGCCTACAGAAGAGGCATATGAGAATGCAGTTGCTTTCTCTATGACAATTTTTCTTTCTTAAAATTTTATTTATGTCATATCAATAGAGGATAAAGGATATGCAGAACTATGCAAGGAAAGCACATTTAAAACTAGGAGCTGTGGTCCCTCTCTATCAATTATGATCTTAAATAAGAGCAAAAAGCAACATTTTTTGATAACTTTTCAACCTCCGAATTTGAGCTCATGTTGAAGAAAAGACTGCATTAATTTAAAATTGCTTGTCCTTTTTAATACAGGTGATCTAAAGATATCTAAATTGTTTTCCTGCAACAAATGATGCAGTGCAACAGAACCCACACACAAGCAGTAAGAGCAGCTCATGTAACTCTGTGCTGATGGTGACTTCTGAGTCCTCTGAATGCAAGCTGTAAGTTTTGACTGAAAACATTTTGTGGGCACAATATTAATGCTAAAAGGACTGCCCATCAGGACAAAGTTAGTTTGAGCAAAGAACATTTTCAATTCACAAGGGAGCCAGATGTTGGAGCCATTTGAAAATGCAAGCCAAAAGCTGCCAGCAGTGGAGGAACTGCATGAGAATCCCTCAGCACTAAGACGAGCACTAGTTTGCCCTCAGACTCGACCCAAGATTGCCCTCATCAGACTCTTGCCAATACGCAGATTTTGCACATGATCTAGGTCCGTGTACTATAATCAGCTTCACAGATGGTAGGTTTGGTCTTCTGGATGGAAATATTACAACTTGTCTTGGAGATTTTAGATCAGGGCTTCCTTTCAAGAGAATCTCAAGTGTATGTTCCAGTAAATGCATCTATTTCATTAACTAGCCATGCCTACAATATTAAAGCTCAACTCTAGTCTTCCTTCTGTGGCAGAATGTGGCACTGTTGACATTCTGATCAAATCCAAATGTCCTAGGATTGTAAAATGCAAACCATAAGAATAGTGACTTGTAATAAATCTTTGTAGAAGTGAGGAATTCAAAGCCACAAATACAATTTTTCTGGTTATGTACTAAGATAAAACTACATTTTATGGGGAGATAATATATTTTCAACTACTTGTGAAGTTTCCAATAGCAATGCAATCCTTAATTCGTATTTACAGAACTGTCATCCTCAGTCTTGGTGATTCAGTAGATTGCTAAACAAAGGTATTTCAATAAATCTAAAGATATATTTTAATCCTTTGAAGGTAAATTGAATAATTCTTCCATGAAAATATACTACCTTGACATGGAATGGAATGAGGAAAAGACAATTCTAGTTGAAACTTTATGTTAGAACATTGGACCTGTCTGGAAGTATATAATTATTTTTCTTGCTCTTGCTGTTTTAGTGTGGAAAAGAGTTTCAAGCTAATACTTTCATACAGCTAAGGTTTCAATTTGATAATTCTGTCATTGCTAACAGTTCTTTCTAATAGACAGCACCAAGCTCACACTTTAACCTGCTGCCCAAGAGGAAGGGGGTTGAACATTTAAAGGTCCCCTCCAACCCAAACTATTCTATGGTTTTGTGATTCACAGACTAGCCTAGACTGCAAATGTCCAGTAAATGTAAAGTATACAGACATCAAAATAATTTTAAAGGCAAATTGCACATGCTGGAATGGAACTAAATAATGAAACATATGAAGTACATAAAATTTGTTTAGGGAACAAAATAAGCATTTCCTTGTGGCAAAGGAGGAAAAAAATGGGAGAAATGTTACTTGTGTTGCTGCTTGTAATAAAAAACTAAAATACTTCTTCAATATCTTGTCAAAATCTTCTTTGCATTTCAGGTATCACTTATAACTGAAAATTACAATAATTTAGAATAACATTATACATTCATATATATCCATATTTTAATATTTTCTCTCCTGTAGCATATTGTTTCAAATTATAATAATAAAACATTTTGAGCACTAAACTATGTTGCTAATTTTTTGTAAAATATGGCATTCTGGAAATAATTTTTTCCAGTTCTCACTTTTTCTTTATTTTCTTAAATTCATAGCTGCACAGGTTTATAAAGCAGATAAAATTTCTATATAAAACTCTGAAATACCTGAATTGTTGCCAAAAGAGTTAAGTGTAGTCCCAAAGCAAAACCTACAGGTATTATAATTACTTTTACAGAAATTAAGTGTGGTTAGACACTGCAAAAATCGGGTTCAACTCTAAATCACATCTACAGTCAGTTCTCTGCTGTTCTACAACTGGTTCATCAAAGCCCCCGTCCACAGTAACCACATTGCTAGTCTAAAGTATGCCAGTTGAGACTGTCCCTAAAACGCCAGCCACCATCTGGGAACAGCCTAAAGCACAGTAGCTACTGCTCTGATCCTTTCTGTTCCTCCAGTATTCTTCAGGCAAAGAAGCCAAAACAAAACCAACTACATCAACGAAACTACCTCAATGACATCATTGAGAGTATCCGTCCACATTTTGTCTAGCTTTGTAAACTGTCTTTTGCTTTTTTTTTATCTCCAAGTTGTCCCCAGCTTTCCCATTCTAACCTCTTTCACGTCTACATCTTCACCCACATGCCCAGATCCTGGGCATTCACACGATGCATAAGCTTGGGTGCACTCAAAAAGGCTGGAAGAAAGTCCTAACAGGCATAAAGGGGTCAGTAAGACCTCAGGACTACTGATCCTCTCCAGTACTCTGCATTGGATACTCACTGGCACCTCGGGATAAAAAATTGGCAAGGGACTGACTGCCTTAGGTCACTCCCATTTAGTGACCCACAAATTTGTGCTCCCTCAAGGCTCATGAACCTTCATGTGTAGGAGGGTTCTTGGGAAAAAAATGAAAGGGCCTAAATTTTCACCATGAGTCAGTCTTGTCTCAGCTGGTTTTTCACTGTATGCTGCACAAATGAAAGTTTCCTCAGTTAGGACTATCTCAAGGCCAGCCCCAGCAGAGCCTGGGTTTGAGCTCGGACAGGTGCTGTGCACTGGACATACATACTTGGCAAGGCTGGGGCCATGGGCCTCTGACAGGTCCATTAGAAGGCTCTTCCTTTTTGTCCCCACCCTTCGATCTTTGTTTGGAGGCAGATGGAAAAATACAGAGTATGGTTTTCTTTGGATGGCTTCATTGCTACTCACAGGAGCAAACATTGCTGCCAGAAGCATGCAGTTTCTTTGGGGGAAAGGTGGGCGTTTTGTAGAGGACAAGAGGCTGATCTTGGTATTGGTGATGAATCACATACAAAACAGGGAATCACATATAAAGTGGGCTTGAAAGCAAGATAATGTTTCCTTTACTGCAAGATTCACCAAGTGGGCTCAAGGTACTTGAAAAGAGATCTCTAACAGGTCTTCAGAACACGTGGCCTGAACAAAAGACTGGTTGGATGAATGAGAGATTTATAGCAAAATTGGGTTTTTTTAATGTATATTTCCAAAGTTCATACTAAATTGTGACACATTTATGTATATGGATGTGGTTGATCTCAGACAAAGCATAATCTAAAAAGGCAGGGTATATCCAGCAAAGTCAATTAAAAAATAAGTAGGGAAAAAAAGGTGGTAATAGTCTTGCTTTGCATCTCTGTTCTCTGTTCCAGAAAACATCTTATGTTTCAGGGTTTGAAAGTACTGATTGACAATTATCTCAGATCTAATCTAGCACATTTAAATGGACTTCTTTTGCAGGTACATACTCTATTTATTCATGTTTTGATATCCTTAATTTTATTCTTGTCATCTAGTTTTCATGTCTGATACATTTAGGAAGTGACAACAAGAAGTTTGAAAAACTAAGAAACTAAGTCCATTACAAACATGTATTTCCTGTTTGCATGCTCTGTTCAAAGGAGCCTGTTCTCCCCAAATCTAGGTGCCTATGGAATTGAAACCATAAAAGTCAGCCTCTTCAAGGAAAGTAAATTTAAAAAAATGTAATATCCTTTGGTGGAGTTTATGTTTCAGAAAATCTTCTACAGAAGTTTTAATATCCCAGCACATCAGTCGGCAGTCAGCTCCAAGCATATGGGCCATGGGCTGAAGCTAAAGCTAAAGCACCGTCACGGTCTGCACCATCACAAGGCCATGAATGAGGAAAGACGGCAAATTATGCACACAAAAATAATGTGTTACATTCATTCCCTCTCCTTACAGCTGAGTAATTTCCACAAGCAGCATGCAATAGCTCTGGTTGCTCTAGCCACAGGCAGTACATGTCCTGCCCACAACTTCCTGCATCAGACACATAAGTGAATTAAACAGAAGTTCATTAATCAGCTGTGATTCCTTCTCCACAGTTTTGACAAGATTCTGAGAACTACTAATCAGAAAATAGATTTTAATTTTCACAGCAAGGTCAAAGTTCCACATTTTATTTAATCAGGCAATCCAAATAAATTCACCAGAACATTTTTATATCGGGTTCTGAATGCACATACACAGATCTGCAACTAGAATAACAGAGCTGATTTTCTATTATCCCTGTTGAAGTTACTGAGACATTTACCTAACTGTACATTTCAAAGAAAATTAAAAAACTTCTTTTTGACATGAAAAACTTAAATTACTGAGTTTTTTTATTTTTAGGATTTAGAACTTTCATATAAATGTTTAAAATCACATGAAGGAATATACGTTTTGGAATTCATAAGCAATTTCACTTAACAGCAAAGTCAGTGTTCCTTTCCATGAGAACCAACATAAAAATAAATTTTCTTTTACATATTCTTTCTTTTACACAGTTATTAGTAAAGAAAACAGTTTGTATCTTTGAAGTGCAACAAATGCTGAGCCAAATGAAAAATAAAAAGAAAATGAGAATTGCATTATCAGTATGAAACTGATGTCCTGTTTTCTTTAGCAATCAAAAAACTCTACAATAATAAATCCATCACAGTGTTGCTTGATCTTAATTAACAGACCATTAAAATTGTCAGCTGACTCTTCAGCAGGCCAAGCTGCAATCTGCTTTTGCAAGCCCATATTGAATGGTTTCCCAAATTTTTAAGGATAAAGTATGTTCAGGCACATTTTGTAGAACACTAAAATTGACTTTTATATTTGAAAATAGCCATAAAGCACAGTTTGACTTTTAAATGAGACATGTAACATTATGTTCTGTCAGCTAAAAAGGCCCTTGATTTTAAAGACAGCCACTACCTTGCAATTTTACAGAAGAGAAATGTGCAGCTCTCCTGCCCACTTACAATGAATGACAAATGACATGCAAATCTCTGGAGTTTCTCACACAGTTCTCCTTTTTAAGTTAAAATAAATCAAATTATCTTTAAAAAAATAGAAATCGTTGCATCTTACAGTGTAAAACTAGCACAAAATATTGTGTTTTCCTGTTTCCTTTTTCCATTAGAAACAAGAAGGTCATTCCTCTGAGTCCAGCATGATGTAGCATATCATATCTGTGATCCATGAGCCTTTTCAGTGCAGCAGTTTCCTTTTAACCATGGCTGTGCTGCCAGTGGGGGCCCAGCAGCTGCAGGCAAGGCATGAAGAGCTGACACTGAAGCACTTGGTGCCTCCTGATGAGTCACTCTTCAGCCATCCCTTTCTTCTCCTGGACATAGGGAAGGGACCAGCCACCAGCTGAGGGCACTGGGTTACGCACTGGAGGGGATGGGTACAAGATACCTGAGATGAAGAAGCCCTCAGGGATGATGAGGGAAGGAATGGGACACAGCATGAATGTTCTAGTTCTGACTCGTGCCTTGGTCACAAAAACACAGGTGTCTGTGAATACTATTTGCAGAGTAGTATAGACTTGTACACTGACCAAGTTTGGCTTGAATTATGCTCAGATTCTTGCACAGCTGATCTGAGCTAATTTTTGCCATGTTCATGTGCCTTGATTCTGCACTGGCTTACTTTGCCTTCTGGAGGCAAGCAGACAACACCAGAACACACTCACTGCTAACTAGGATTTACCAGCTTATACCAGAAGCTAAGAGTAGAGGTTGGAAAAAGTCATACAGAAGTTTGGAAGAATTATATATGATAATGAAATCATAGAATCATAGAATATCCTGAGTTGGAAGGGATCCACAAGGATGATAGTGTCCAACTCCTAGTCCTGCACAAGACAGCCTCAAGAGTGATGCCATGTGCAAACACATGGTCACAGCATTGTCCAAACACTTCTTGAATTCTGCGAGGCTGGTGCTGTGGCCACTTCCCAGGGGAGCTGTTCCAGTGCCCAGCCACCCTCTGGGTGAAGAATCTTTTCCTGATATCCAACCTCAACCTCCCCTGGCTCAGCTCCATGCCATTTCCATGAGTCCTTGATATACTCCCTCTCCTGTCACCAGTCACGAGAGTGAAGTATTGGTACCTGCTCCTCCTCTTCCCTTCATGAGTAAGTCGTAGACTGTGATGAGGTCCTTCCTCAGTCTCCCCTTCTCCAGGCTGAATAGACCAAGTGACCTTAGTTTCTTCTCATAAAGCTTCCCCTCAATCTTAGTTGCCCCCCCTTTGGACACTGTCTAATAGTTTGATATATCTCTTTTCTTGTGTGCCCAAAACTGCTCCCAGCACTGGAGGTGAGGCTGCCCCAGCTCAGAGCAGAGCAGGACAATCCCCTCCCTTGCCTGGCTGGTGATGCTGTGCCTGACGTCCCCCAGGACAGGGTTGGCCCTCCTGGCTGCCAGGGCACTGCTGACTCATGGTCAACTTCCTGTTGACCAGGACCCCCAGGTCCCTTTCCATGGCACTGCTTTCCAGCATCTCCTTCCATCTGTCCATACATCCTGGGTTGCCCCATCCCAGGTACAGAATCCAGCACTATCCCTTGTTGAATTTCATATGGTTGGTAATTGCCCAGTCCTCAAATTTGTTGGGGTCTCTTTGCAAAGAATCTAATTGAATCCTTGATCAGAACTTATGTTACCTGAAGGCACTTCATATGATGACCCACGTTTTTTTTTTTTGCTAAGTTGTTTTGCCTTCATGTACCTGTTTATTTCCAGAGTGAAAAATGTGCTAACTTCTTCTGATGACTAATTCTCTGCACCTTTCACAAAATGCTATTTTTCAGGGGTTTTTCTCTGCATGAATTTTGAAGATAAGAGTTTAAAATACAGATTGATACACATAAACATATGACTCTCCAATACATTCTCCATTACTAATATGGAGCAACATGATTCTCCTAAAATAACAATGATGAAGTACAGCAAAGCAGTATACTTAAAATCACAGACAAGTGATTTGAAGTCAGGAAGCATCATCAGGAATAACCTGGCATGACATAAAAGAAGGAAGCATGCTATGAGGGAGAGTTCAAACCCTGGAAATGGGAAAGGAAAATCATATTCTTATTCAGCATTCGTGTGCCTTCAGGGTTTAACCACAGTGCATGTCAGTACTACTGCTGTTGCTACACTAATTTAGGACAAGGGAGAAATTAAAACAGCTTAATCTAAATTAGGTGAACATCAGTTATTAGCAAATACACAACCATAATGTAAAAACTTATAAAAATAGCTACATGGGCAGAAATCTGCCACTATTCATATCTCAAAACAGGGAACAGCTACAGTGGATGGCAACCAGCACCCTGTAAGCAGAATCCCTGCCTCTGTTACCCTGCTCTGAGTGCCTCATGCCTCAGGAGAGCCACAGCACTGACACCTGTCAACTGGTATTTCAGGTTGTACCTACAAGGAAGCAAAGGCTCAAATGGGGAATGCTCACAGCAAGGAACAGTGCCACTAGCAAGGCTGTGAGGATACCCACCCACATCTCCTGGAGCTGCCACATCACTAGACCCCCAAAGGGAGACAGCAGTGATTGAAAATATGGGTATTTCATACATATGTGAGGTGAGGAATGGGACATGAGATCCGTAGCTGGAGCTGCTGAAGAAAAGCAATCTGCCCAACAACTAGAGGTAGCAGTAAGGCAGAAGAAGTTTTATAGAGATTTTGAGGCAGTCTTTCTCAATATGTCTACATTATTTGAGAAACTGAGAAGATCCATATGCTACCTGCTGGGATTCTGCCTGATTGCCAGCTATATCTACGGATGACTTCCTATAGAATTATCTACTCTGCGGAGTCTGAGAAGGTAGACGAAATTAGTACTACACAATAACTTGTTCACTATTAATAAAACTTCTAACTTAATGTAAACCAATTTCATTACCCTGAAAATCAGTCTTGCATTGTGCAGGAAGAAAAATAAATTTTTATGTTGTTGCTGCAGCCAATGAAAATACTGAAATCTGCATTAAGCCCACTCTCTAATAGTACTAAACCATCAGGAAAACAAAGTTTAATTATTAAAAAGAAATAATTTCCCCTGTTTTCCATCTTTTTTGTGTGAAAAACCTGATTGATGGAAAATAATCGACAGAAGCACTTTCTAGCCCAGAAGCTGCTCCCACCATCTGGGAGGCAGCAGGGGCAGCCCCACATCAACTCCTTTGCTGCTGATTTCCAGGTGTTTCAGGAGAACAGGTTTGGCTTGAAGTACAAAGTGCAAGGCAGACACCTCTCACCTCTCATCCAAACAGTTACCTTGGAGGGGAAATCCCTGTGTTCTCCCTGCACTGACAGTGCATCAGGTCTTCCAGCACAAAATATGGAGGAAAACTTTATGTGCATTCATGTAAATGAGTTGTCACAGGTATGTGCTCTCTGCTGGTTGTATTAAAATTTCAAGGTGATCAGCATCTCAGTATAATAAGCACATTGAAAGCTTAGTTGTTTAATTGAACTAAACTTCTCTCAGACAACCAGACTTCTTCCTGGATGAAAATCAGGAATAATAAAAAAATAAGACCTATAACAAGTAAACACTCCCAATTCAAGCACTAGTACAGTACAGCTCATGAAATCAAGGCTAGAGATCTCTTTTCCATATGAAATATGTTATTTTTCTTTGACCACCTAAGGGTCAGTCACACTAGCTGTAAGCACACCCAGACACCTGAATTGGACAAGTAAACAAGACCCAGACCTTCTCTTTTGTTTTTCCTGCAAATTCTATGTTCATTTCTCCTTGCAGAAATGCCTTATTCCAGCATCATAGCAAATACAGTGAGTTAATTCCAAGCACTGATATAGTCATATAAAGACTTTTCTGCACCATAGGAAAAGGTATCAGGTCATCAGAGTCTTGGTTTCTGGAGCAGGGACTTTCAGACCCCTGAAGACACAGGAGATCCCCAGAGTGACCCAGGGCTCAGCGTGAAGAACCTCCAGGGTGTGAGGCACTGCCATTCCTCCCAGTCTGACCTGGCACATGCAGGTGCATCCATGTGCAAAGACACACTTTGGATCTAACACACACTTTTGGCCAACCTGTTTGCAAGATGCATTGTGACAGAAACAGATCCAGTAAGAAGGACTCTCTGTCCCAAATTGACTGGCATCAAATATGGGTGCAGAAGATTTCAATCAGTGGTTATTAAGAAACGCTTCATTAAAGAGGGAGAGGAAAAGAGAAAGAACAAAGCAGGCTTATCTCCTGAATCATGAAAGGAACAAATCCACAAATGCTGACAAATTTCTTCTAATTAGCCTTTAGTAAACATCTGCTGCCTCATTAAAAAAATAAGAAAAAAGAAGGAAAAAAACAACAAAAGAATCAAACAAACAGCCCCCCAAAATATACATTCTGCTTAGTAATAAATCTGTGTTATCTGCCATAGACTTTCATGAGGTCAGCAAACTGTTCTCTTCAGATGTTACCAAGGTTATTTATCGAGACATTTATCATTACTTCTTTGAAGTTCACATGAAAAAGATCCTAGAAGGTCCTAAAAGGATATAATCTATATTTTACTAATAGTGACTACAGAGAGTTTGCAACTCATTCTTGATCTCACACTAATCAATGGCATTACTCATTCACTTTGATAGGCACAAGATGAAACTCAAGTTGAAATCCTATTTTCCTGAAATCAACAAAATTTTCTATCCATTTTACTGAGTTCAGGATTTCAACCTGAAGCTTTGAAGTGAACAGAAAATATTCACTCCTCTGCAGAGGCGTAACATGGTGCCTGTGTGCCTAAAATCCCCCTAAATCTGCTCTGAAGGCTCTGATAATGTATAGTGCTTGCATCTCTCACCTGAACAATGTCAAAGTTGAGCTCAGAAAGTAGTACAGCATTTCTGGCATATTTTAAAATGTAGAAGTCTATAAAAGAAATACAATGCTTCCCCTCTCCCCGCCCTGCCTCGTGTCTCCTAAACAAGACTGCATACCCCATTAGCACCCAGTTAGCATTATAAATAGACCAAAATATACTTTTCTATATGTATTTCTGATTTTCTGATTCTGATTTGATTAGGTAGGAAGAACCCCAGAGATTTAGTGTTCAAATTATATCTTGTACACTTCAGACTCAGTCTAAATAAACATGTAAGAAATGTCAGGGGACTCACTGGCCAACACTTAAACACTGTACATATCCCATTTGCACAGCTGCCACTGCCTTGAATGAGCTGGTTGATTTGATTCCTGTTTGCTAGCTTAGCATTTTGTTCTCAAAAAACCCCACCAGCTATCTCTAGAGAGTCTTCTCTAGTCTAATTTAGATTAGGAGTAGCCTCTGGAAGTCACTCCAAAACATGCACTGCTGTCCCTCCATTCAGTGATGCAGTCACTTTGCCAGAGGATGAATTCAGTTTCTCAGACACTGTTTGCCCTTGGTACCCCATGCTGGGTGTACCCCGCCATGTCTCAGCATTTGTGTGTCTGCATGAGCCTTCTGCTCCCACTGTGGGGAGTCTGACTGCTCTAGATCCTGTCTCCTGAAGATGGATGTGCATTTGGTTATTTCCAGTCCCCAGGAATCTTCCTGATCTGCATGACCTTTCAAAGAGACTGGGAGCCCTTACACCTGGCCAGTTCCTCAACACCTTCAGATGCATCATGGATTCATGTAAACTCTGGTACAATCTTCATATTTAATTAAAGAACTGTATTTATAATTTTGACATTACAGAAGGACTTTTAAAACATTACACTGTGTATTTACATACACCAAAAAACCAAACCCAGTTATGTTCTTATTTGGTTAAGAATACCAAAAAATGTAAAGCATATATATAAACCTGTTCTAACAGTAAGTGATGTAGCTTCAGTTTATCTGAGGCATTATGGCCCCCGGAGTATAACGTCTATTCATTTTCCTATTCATCTCTTCCACCCTTTTTCCTTTGCTCCTCTTGTCATTAGTTTTGTTTGTGTCTCTCTCAAAAATTGGGGATTTTCTTCCATATTCTTATGAACCCTCAACCACACCTACTAATATTAAAAGCTTTACACCTAAGCTCAGGAAGGCTATGATAAACTTTGATTACACTGTAGAGATGAAGTCATCTTTGTACTTAGCCTTTTGCAACCATGTAGAAAACAAGGTAAGAACAGAAAAGATCACACACAACTCTTCCATCCTTAAATAAGTAATAAGCAACTCTTCTTATTAAGGAATAGTATTCAATCCTAAACAAAGTTTTTGTGGTAATAGATGTCACAATACTGGTGTTGCACTCACCTAGTCCTGGCACATGGGACACCCAGGCAATGGTAGTACAATCATTTTTAATCCATGAGCTTTACATAAATGGAAAACCCTCAGTGTTGCTGCAATAGTTTTGACTCCCTGTACTTTAACTATATAAATGGGAAGCCCTTTATTTTATGTATGAAATACTTCAAAGAAGCAATGCAGAATCTCTCAATGAACTCTACGAAAACCAATTCATCTGAAGCATAGCAACAGGGCTTGACTTCAAAGCATCCTGGTACCAGGGAGAGGACAGAGCCTGAATGAGTGATACCTTGTAGTGGAAGACTTAGATGACAAAAGGAGCCACAAACTCAGTATTGCTCAGGAATCAGTTCATCTCCCTGCCCAGCCCAGGGGTGGCACAGAGGCAGGATCACACAGGTTAACTGGAAAGATCCTGAACCCCCTGGTGTGGATGGATCATGTAGACATGAAGAAATCTTAATAAGAGATGGTGTCAGTGACTGTCACACATCAAGGCTTTGATCTCTAGACAACATTAGATCTTGTCTCTAGGCTATGGCAGCTCATAAACTGAATGGGTGTGCTAACAACCCTCATTCAGGCTACAGGAAAGCCACAGCTGAATACTTCAGTGGACTGAGATAACGAGACGATAGAAGCTACTGCCCAGGGCAATCCTGCACATGATAAAACCTAAGTAAGGCAATACTTTTAATACTCCCATCTACCTTATTTGAAAAAAAAAAAAATCCAAACAAACAAAAAACCCAAGAACTTTAATTTGTTCTCCATTTATCCAGGGAGAATAGAAGTCAACATATCCATTAGCTTCCACTGTGTCTGAAATTGCCTGAAAAAAATTCACAGATGAGCCAGCATAGTTCATTAACTCAAGGTCAAGGCTGCTTTTGTTGCTTCCAGGATCTGTGGACAACCCAATCACTTGAGTTACCCGGGGCAACAATCCTGCACAACCAAGGCAGCTCACAAGCACTCCATGAGCTGAGTAACATGGGCATACACATGGCTCTGCAGAGTATGTTAAATCCAAAGGGATTTTCTTTGCTCTACTAGGGCTCCCAGAATCACTGCTTTGCACCAATTTTCTCAACATGCATGGCTTTGTCAGCCCTCTCTCAGCCAGGGTCAGAGACAGCCAAGTCCATCTCTGTTCAAGCTGATATAGTCTTCCAGACATGAGAGCACTGACAAGTAAAAGGAAGAGATGCAAAATAGTTCAGAGAGAGCCAGGCTGTCCTTGGCATGGATGCCAAGCAGATCCTGCTGCCAACCTAAGCAGCTCCACTCAGGGCTGCTCTCATGTCTTTGCATCATAGGTCACATGCAAACCTCCCCTTATCCAATTGTCACAGGTCGATCTCCTCCCCCTCCAGTCCCCTGGGAGGCTATTGGAGACATATCCTCAAACAGCCACTTTCCCAGAGACCAAACAGGCTGCCTGGATTTTTTTGGGGTCAAGTTTTTGGGTTTTTTTTCTTTTTCTTTCAGAGCCTGTTACATTTGCAAATATTATTTCCTAAAGAAAATCCTACATTTACTTTAACAGGCAGTACTAAAATACTCACCAGTCCTCTGAAAACTCAAAATCAACCTAGTCTATGAATGCAAGAGCAGACATATCAATGAACAATAAAAAAACCCACACAACCTAAAAAAAACCCCAAAACAACAACAACAACCAAAACAAAAAAACACACAAATGAGTTAATGTTTTTTTCTGATTTTCTCTAATATGTTTTCATCTGTCAAAAATTAGCACTACCAACATCTACTACTACATAGTAAAACTATGATATTCTAAACCCATATAATTATTACCAGTAACTAAATTTATAAACTACTACTATTGTATACAGATATTGAAAGACAAAAGGTAATGACAAGTTAATTACTATATTTCTAGAAACCTAAGGCATAGATTCATTTAAAATACACTGTAGTATCATTGCTTCCTCAGAATTATTATACAGTTAACATCTCATACAAAATTGAATGATTAACATGGTAAAACAAACTTACTTAGCAAAAGAAAAGCTCTGTCACAACATTGTATTTTAGGCACAACACTGTATTTATAAACTCTCTTGAAAACATACTGGAACTGCCAAATCTGTGCTTGACACACAATTCATACAGCCCTGCTAAGAAATGAGTGAAACCAGGCAGTGTTAGGGATGTAGGCGTGCAAATGCCATCTGAAGACATCGTTGTGGAAAAGTGCTATTTTGGTTGTGTAACTGGAGGCCCAGAACTCTCATCAAGGAACAATTATATTCTCTGCTACTCTGGCAATGATCTGATTAATTCAATCTAGTTGATAGATGTCCTTAGCAATTTTGCTTAGCAAATTACTCCATTGTATTTGCAGGCATGACTTTAATGCTATTTGGGGGCTGAGCCATGTCAAATAGCAGGATTTGTGCCTGACCTATGTCTGAGAAAGTTATCCACATCATATGTCAAGAAGTAAGCTTGCTGAGCACATTGTGCCCTTTAAAATGCTATTCCAGGAAGAAGCAGTCACCACGCAAGTTGTTTCCACAGTTCACTCCTGCAATTGCCTGTCCTACATGAACTCCATAGGCTGACAGGAATGAGCTCATTTGGAACACAAAACTAAAAGTGAAAAGTAGGACTAAAATATCTAGCAAGGAATCACTCACAAAAAAACCCAAAACAAAGCAAAGCAAAACAAAACCCCCAAACAAACAAACAAACAAACAAACAAACAAACCCAAAAAACTCCAACCAACCAACCAGAAAAAACAAACCAAAACAAACACACAAAAAACCCCCCCCAAAAAACCTCACCAGAGAAATCAACAAACCAAACCAACCAACCAACCAGCCAAAACCACTCCCCACCAAACAAAACCCTGAGATGTTTGTGTGCTATTTTTAAAGGTTAAAAATAATTTCAGACAATGTGGCAAAGTTCTGTGCACTTTCACAGGAGCTTAGAATCTTTGTGGCTTCTGCAAAGACATACAAAAGTAACATTTTCTTTTATTCTAAATCATCCTTCCACTATTCATCTCATTTTGTATGCAAAGAAATTGCAGATCCCTCCTCCCCTCATTTCTACTCATTTTGCGTCAAATAAGCTTCCAGTCTGTCACATCTGCAGATCTTGTAGTCATTTAAATATAGATCTGAACTCTGAAGGCCCACCTGTGTGCCCTGAGGGCAGAATAAAACTACAGCAAAATATGGTGGGTGCTGAGAAAACACTTTTATCTCGGGAACATGCACATGCCCCATCCTTTAGAAGTGACTGCTCCAAGGGCTTTGAGGGCTTTGCTGCCTCTGCTCCACAAGCACCAGCAGTATGCTCTGTACAAGCCTGGATGGGTCTTGTTCCAGCTTCATCCAAGCAGGATGGTGCACAAAAAATCCCCAAAACAAAGTCCTCAGCAACCTTACCCTTCATATAATCAGTTTGAAGGTAGAAGCAGTTTGTCCCTGAATCCCTAAGCACATTCTAAATGATGCATATCTTCTAAATTAACATACCATACAGTCATAAACTCACAGCTACTTTGTCTTTAGCTATACAGTAACTGAATATTTAGAAAGAGGAAATAAAAAGGCATATTGTGTTGACTTTTGGCCTGTTTTCAAGCTGCTTAAATGGTCCAAGTTTGGGCTGGTGTCATTGTGCCTGATAGCCCTCGAAGGTACAAGCACAGGTTAGGCAGCCTTCAGATTGGGCTGTAGATTTTGCTGGCAGAAGTCAGCAAAATGCTTCCTTGTGCCCCACACAGCCAGTTTTGTACCTGTTGCAGGTACAACAGGTACCTGCAGCAGAATATAAAGGCAATGATGGTATATTAGACTGGAGCACTGCAGACTGGGGATCCTGCTTAATTAACATGACAGACAGACTGTCCTGCTGCAGCCTGAGCACATTCTCTGTGCCTTCCTACCCATTAGGTTAAACTCTGGAGAATCCACTTCATGGGTGAGAGACTAATGTTTACTTTATGTTTCTCCACCTTCCAGTCTCGGTGCCACAGCTGCTACTACAGCAGCCCATCAGCATTAATTGGTATAGTCTTTTACGACACACTTGAACAGTAGAATCCATTCCCATATCACCAGTTCATTTCAGAGGCACGGATCCTACCCAGCACCACCAGCCTAAATTAGTTCTGGGTTAGTGACCAGAGTGGAAAAGCTTAATATCCCCCTGTTAATTCAATGAGCTCTTACTAGCATAATTGCAGAATATTAGCTCAAATAAGTGTAACACAACTTTTCCTATAAAAATCTCTTTTTTCAATTTTATTTTATTTAAAAAGGTAGCATTCAGTGCTCCATTGGGAAGGTGCTTATATTTTCTACAGAATCACTGAAAAGCATTTGACCTCTGAAGAAGTAAGTACTTCAGTAAATGCAAAATATTATAACACTGAATTATTATTACACACAGAGAAGGAAAAATTATATGGGTCTTGCAGTTTTAATATTTAGAAAGAAATGAGTTTTTCTTGAGAGCATGCATGGTTATAATATATGAGTTTGTAAGGTAGTTGCTGTTTGTCTTCTCACAAAGAAGGACAGATATACATATTCCTCTGGCTGCACCTATAAGATCATCTCATATAAAACATAAACTGCTCTATAAAACGAATCACTTACAGCAATTTCTTTAAATACCCTTCTGTGAAGTACAAAAACATTAGATAAATGATAAACTGTAGGAAATCATTACAACTTCAGGACATCAAAAACATCAGCTAAAAGCTTATCTAATGGCTCACAGACCAACTAAAGATCTTATTCAACTTGCTACAAAAAAAAAAAAAAAAAAAAAAAAAAAAAAAAAAAAAAAAAAAAAAAAAAAAAGAAGAAGAGCTGTGTTTTCCACTTTCCACTTGCCTCACAGGCAGGCAGATTTGGTAAGTTCATCTGCTGCAGCAAAGCTTTGTGCAGAGAGGCAAAGGCTGTTGTGGGAGCAGAAGAGACGCAGCTCTGTACAGGATCCATTTATACCTTGACATCTCTGCTAGATCCCCTTGGCTCAGTTTTTCACTTTTTACACAAACCCAGGTATCTACAGGCAGGACTACAGGTGTCTTCAGACCAGCCTTCTGAGCTGGTTCCAGCTCCCACAGGGCCAGCTCAAGCCCACCACGGGCACAATCACCCTTTCCTCCATGCTGTTTATCTCCATGCCTCCCTCAGCAGCCTGTCAGATCAGAAATGTGAGAGGCTGAAGAAGGGACAGTGTGGGTCTCTGGTCCTGTTTGTAATTCACCAAGCACTGGAGGTTCACTAATGGGGCTCCCAGATGTCAGAGTAATTAAGAGTTTGACCACTTTGTGTTACTCGTAAACTGCTAAATGAGATAGGTACAGGGAAGACACTGTGTTCATTACAAATGCTGTCACTGCTTAACAATCCTATAATTAGCTTGAATCAGTGAAAAATTTTAACTCAAAAAATAAATAATAGGCTTTAACAATGTTGGGGTGTCCTCATTATCAAATTTTAGTAAGTGTCCAACATTTGAAAAACTTGACATGATGAGGGAAGTGGTTAATTCATTCTATGTTCATTAGTAAAATGTTTGGAGGTAAGTTTTTGTTCTTAATTAAAATCTTATAAGTTTTGAGAACAGAGCATACGGAAGTATTTCTGTTTTTTTAATGAGCCTCTTTTCCACATTACATCTCCTGCCTAGATAAATATGAGCACAAACTATTTGTGTTATCACTGCTATGCAAATCACATCATTTATTTACACAATAGACACAGAGTTCACATCTCACAAGTTGTGCTTTCATACTGATAGAGTAGTAGCTGTAACAGAAGAACTACACACATCTTGTAGAAGTATTTTGCTGCCACATTAATGTCACAGCACAAGTTAAGAACTCTTAGATTTGATTACACATAGGCACAGGACAGATGTCTACAGATGGTGTGGGATGGATCGTTGTGAAACCACAACAGCTGCGTAACTGTGTGCAAGACAGACCTGGAGTGAAGAAGTTTATTTCCTTTGCTGCTATGATTCCTTTATGCACCAACCAGAACATAATTTCCACTCCCTTTCGTGCCTCAAGAAGTTTTACTTCAGTGATCAGATCCTGATTCCCAAAGTTATTAGAAATTCCCACGTGGTCTTCTCACTGCAGGTTTTTGTTTAAAAAGAAGTGAGTGGTCTCCAAGAAGGTGACATTTTAGCTCTGCAAACAACAAAACCAGCTCCTTTCCTAGTTAGTTTCAATCCTGCAAAGTAGTTTGGCTGAATTCTTTCCTGAGTATTGTTCAGCTGTTTCAAATAAAAAACAGCACACAAAGTAAACAATTATTAAAAAGCACCCATTTATTAAAAATCACCATAATTTGTAGGGTACAAAAGCAGATGTGGACACCATTTAGGCACCACAGTGGTAAATAAATGGAGAAAGCTGAATTAAACATTTCCAGTTAAGTTAGGAATTCAAGTTTAAAAGGAATTCCAGTCCTTGGACTAAAGCTGTGAAACTCAGTGGGGCTAATTCACAGTTCTACTTTTGGTGCAAGACTGTTGTGACAAGAAGTGGGGGAACAACCAACCAACTTTTGTCCCACGCACCCCTCTGCTTGGGCAGTGCACTATGCACACACATATCCTGCCTGGAAGGTAAGAATCCTGCCAGACTCTTCCTGCTGCCAACATGATTCCATACTCGTATTTGAGTCACTGTAATTCCTAACACACCACCTTTATGCAGGTGAAGCCAATTTCTCCATTACTCCCTACAGCCTCCTGAATAGCATTGTGCACAAATGATGGGCACATTCTGCTTAAAGCTTTGATGAAGCAAACTCAGAGTCAATTTTATGAGCACTGACAGCTTATGCAGATTTATACCTTCCTCTAGGCCTCACCCCTGAACATAGTAGGGTAGATTATATTTATATTGTACCTAAATAATTGCACATTTTTGCCTCTGCCACCAAGTTGTGTGAAGCTTACTTGTTGTTTTTAAATTATCTGAATTCATAAATTCTGCAGAGCTAAATGGAAGCCATTTAACCTAATTTGATAATCAGATTTGTAGGCATTGATGCTTTGAAGTGGTTAACTGGGTAACAGTTAATTTCCCTGTGGGATGAGCAATGCTAACCTCTCCTCCCCTGAATGACAGCAGCATACAAATATCTGCTGTGTTTGAAAAACACTGAAATCACTAGCCATTAAGAAACACTAATTACTTTACTGTTTTCATACATAATTTACTATGAAGAGACTAATGTGGTCTGTATCAGAGCATGTCTGCAACCCCTGAATCTGTTGAAGTTTCTTCCAGCTCTAGTGACTTCAGCTAGGATTTCCAGTTGGTGCAAACTATCATCTGCCAGCACTGCCCTTTACCAGGAAATTTTACTTGCCTGGTTAGGACAACCTGCCCTCACATATTTGTAGAGTTGTTCACAGGCCAGAAATATGAGCTGGAATCAGGAACAAGGAATGTTATAAGACAGCAGAGCAAATAATATGCCTTGCAAAGAAACTAATTTACCTGCTGGTTTTATCAGCATATGAAAACAAAGGGGATCAGCACTCATGCAACAAGGTGAGAGCTACCCATTTAATTTGGCCCATGGTAGCAGTGACTGAATTTGAATTCCATGGAAGTCGTTTAGTTCACTTAAACAGAAATTTGTATATATTTCAATACAAAATTTAGAGCATTACAGAACTGGAAGAAAGACTCTTGATTTCTTAAGAAATTAATTAATCTCTTTGATTTCAACAGCCTTTTTCCTGGGGCTCTGCTCAGAAAGGTCGTGGCAAATTGTTTGATCCTGCTTGCATCAGTGAAACAAAACCCAAGATGAGACATAACGTGTTGAACAGAAATCATCTCAATTGATTAGTTTGAGCTGAACCTGTTCCTGTAGTATTGATGGCAGCAGTATTATAACAGTTTGTTGGATTATGGGCTAAACAGACCAAAACCATTCTCTTCATAGGTCACTTAAATATAACAAGAAAAAAGTACATTTAAACCCTCTATCCACCAGCAAATATTACAGCTGTCTACAAAGTACCCTTCTACCAAGCTTTGTTTACTAAGAGAAGTAAGTTTTACAATGTATTTATTTTGTATACAATCCTACATCTTCAAGTGAAGAAGGATTCACTCCAACATCACAGAAAATGTCAGAATGGCATGTAAAGTAAGGGCTCTCGTAAACCTCAAGACATGTAGCACAACTTAAAGTGTTTATAGAATCTTACAGAAAGAAACCCTAATTCTGCATTAACTCTTTGCTGAGAATTTAAAGACAAGGAAGGCAGGAAGGCAGGAAGGGGCAAACATCATCTTCTCTCCCTCACCCGAACAAGAAAAGTAATTTCCAAGAGTGGAAGACTTGTTCTCTGTTTCTTAAATATCCTTGTACCCCAGGAAAAACAAGTTCTGTTAGAGGGAATACAAGTATTAAATTGAAAGCATTGGTTTCCCCACCATACATTAACTTCACAAGTTATAGCATTTCCCTGAGTGGGATATGCTTTGGGGGCAGCTTGCTTCAAGCAATGAAATCTGGTTACTCTTTAACTGAAGACCCTGTTTTTATCAACAAACTTAAATGCAGCTAAAGAATAAATTATTTAAAATCCTTAATCATTCTGTATGACTTTGATCCATGCTTCCTGAATCGTGCAAGGGATTCTATCTAATCAGTTTTCTCTAGCTATGATGGTAGGCTGCATGACAACAGGTTTATTGTGCTTATATGTCTACAGTGTTAACAAACAACTGACACTAGTTGGCTGTAAAACTCCTCAGAGTTGCAAATACCTTCTTTTGTTAATATGAATTTCCCCACTAGGATGGAATCACATTCCTAGATACTTTTCTACATAAACTACTCCAGCAGGATCATCATACACGTCACACATAAATCAAATCTGCCTTCAAATGCCATTAATTGAGGCTGAACTGTTCCACATCTTTGTGGACAGCATGGATCTGCTGGTGACACCAAGCTGTGTGGTGTGGTCACCACACTGGAGGGAAGGGATGCTATACGGATAGACCTGGACAGGCATTAGAGATGAGGCTGTGCAAACCTCATGAAGTTCAGCAAAGTGAAGTGCAAGGTCTTACAGCAGGGTCACAGCAATCCAAATCCCAGGTACACCCACAGATTGGGCAGAGAAGTGATTGAGAGCAGCCCTGTGAAGAAAGACTTGGGAGTGATGGTTGATGGAAACCTCAACATGAGCTGCCAGTATGGCCTCACAGCCCCAAAATGCCAACAAAATCCTGGGCTGCATCAAAAGGAGCATGGTCAGCAAGTCAAAGGAGATGATTCTGCCCCTCTGCTCTTATGAGAACACACCTGGAACTCTGCATACAGTTCTGGTGTCCCCAGCACAAGAGGGACATGGAGCTGTTGGAGCAAGTTGAGCCATGAAGATGGCAGGCTGAGAAAGCTGGGACTGTTTAACCTGGAGAAGAGAAGGTTGTGTAGAGACCTCACAGCACCTTCCAGCATCTGAGCGGGCCTTACAGGTGACTGGAGAGGGGCTCTTCATCGGGAACTAAAGTGATAGGACAGGGAGCAACAGGAACAAATTGAAAAAGGGGAAATTCAGATACAAGAAAGAACTTATTTGCTCATGAGTGTGGTGAGGTACTGGAACAGGTTGCCCAGAGAGGTAGTGGATGCCTCATTCTTAGCAATGTTGGGGTTGGATAAGATCTTGAAGAACTTCAGTGGTGGGAGGTAAGGGTTGGGAGTAGATGATTTTAAAGGTCCTTTCCAACCCTTAAATTTTCTCATTCTGTGAATAACCTAACATCGTAACTGCCATCATAACAATTAAAACAATTATCCTGCATGCCTTGGGGTGTTAAAAAAATAATATTAGATGGATATTTGTTAGCACATTGTCCTGATTCTTATCTAATTTGTGCTGTATTAGAAGTAGGCAAGTTCTAAGAGATGGATCCTCCTGACATAACCAGAACATGCCTCCCTGATACTCGCAAAAATTGCAAAGAACCCCAAAAGCAATCTGTTCCTCCCCTCCTCCTCCCTCCTTCACAAAAAAAA